>JAVJIF010032833.1:0-124392 GCA_038442645.1 Agave tequilana
TGCATATGACCTTATCTTATTGAGTTTACATCACTTGTTATTCGTTGCTATTTTACTACTCCATTATCTTTAATCATGATCCTTAGTCACTTGGCTATCTTTTATTTGTTGTTATATTCTGACCCCTTGGATTTGCATATTCAGATTCCGAGGCTTGGAACGAAGTGGAGCCTTCCACAGAGGACCGGGCTTATCTTTGCGAGCAGGCTGACCAGCTCTAGTCCCATCGTGCCCGACTCTTCCTTTTGGTTCACGGGATCTCCATCCATTACGTGAGCATTTTGTGTTTCTGGTTGTATTCGTTTCCTTTTGGACTTGGGTTGTGATAAAAGACACTTGTAAAGTGATGTTGCTTATCATAACTTGTATAACCTTGTATTTGTATCTTGTAAGTTGGCATATGAATATACCACGCTTTGTGTTGTACTCTGATACTTGTTGTACTTAATGCTTAGCGTATATACGTGGGGGCACCTTCTGACCTACGTATATGCGTTGCAGTGACGTCCCCGTATCCGTGGGATCGGGGCGTTACAGGTTGGTATCAGAGCCTAGGCTCTCAAACCTAAAAGTACAATCAAGTGACAAATTCTAGTAATTTGCTAATGCCAACTACAATGTACAAAGTTGTCTAGTCCTCCTTGATTCCGTCCTTGATTCATTTCCTCGTGTCCTAAACTCCTTTCATTTGTTTCCAATTCCAGATCTTATCCCTTTCGGTATGGAGAGGCGATCGTGTCGTAACAACATCGGGCAAGTACCGAATGGACCCGTAGGAGGAGAGAGTGCTGATATCCTGAAGGTCATTCAGACCATGATGGAGAACCAGCAGCAGCAGACTGAGCTCCTCAGGCAGGAGTTGGCAGCTCCAAAGGAGCAAAGGCCTGGGAACGTGTCAGATTTCCGGCGGCTACAACCGGCCATCTTCACGGGAGTCGAGAAACCATTGGATGCTGAACAATGGTTGACGGACACCACCGATCTGCTGAACGCCGCCCGAGTGCCTAAGGAGGACCAAGTGGAGGTTGCCAAGATTCAGCTGAAGGACATAGCCCGGACTTGGTGGTTGGCCGAAGAGGCCAGATTGGAGAAGCCTATCTCCTGGGATACTTTCTCCAAGAGCTTCTACAGTCGATTCTTCCCTGCTACTGCTCAGAAGGACATGGAGGGCAGTTCATCAGACTACAGCAAGGGAACAAGTCCGTGGATGAGTATGCCGCGGAGTTTCTCAGACTGAGCCGCTTTGCCCCGTACATGGTGACGGATGAGGAGAAGAGGGCAAGCCGGTTCCAGCAAGGTCTGCAGGTGGACTTACAGGTCCTCTTGATGCCCCAGCGGCTGAAGACCTATTCAGAGGTTCTCACCATCGCTCGAGAGGTGGAGCGTGGGTTAGAGAAGAAGCAGGAGGATCAGATGAAGAACCAGGCCATGAAGAGGCCGTTTGTACCGGTGGGTAGAGGAGGACCGTCCAGAGCGGCGAAGGTCCAGGCTAGGCAGCCATTCAGAGCAGTTCCTTACCAGATGGCTCGACCAGGTCTTATCTGCAACTTTTGCCAGAAACCAGGACACTCCCAGCAGAATTGCCGGAGGGCAAACGGATGGTGTTTGGTGTGTGGAGCACGAGACCATGCCGTAGAGACCTGTCTACACAGGAGAATGGGGTTTGCTAACCAAACCTTGCCGGCACCTCAAGAGCAGAATGGACAGAGGGTACTACCAGGGCCAGTGGGGCAGAGGAACCAGGGACCAGTGATGAGGAGAGCTCTTTCCCTTCCTCCACCGCATGTTGTTCGCCCAGTGCAGAGAGGAGCCAGGACGGCAGCAGGGCGTGGTAGAGGTCAGGCCTACAACCTGACAGCAGTTGAGGCTGAGGCTTCAGAGGAGGTGATTACAGGTAACATCAGAGTTCATTCAATATCTGTTCTCGCTCTCTTCGATTCGGGTGCATCCCACTGTTATATCTCCGATCATTTTGTAGCTTTACATTCTATACCTGTTAAGGCTTTAGACCGCAAATGGGAGATAAGTACAGGGAATGGGGTAGTTATATCTTCTAGAGTTTGTGCTGACTGTCCAGTGGAACTTTGTGAGAAGATCTTGGCCATAGATATGCTCGTACTAGACACCAAGGGGTACGACGTAATCTTAGGCATGACCTGGCTCAATCAGTACTATGCAGTGATTGACTGTAGAGAAAGAAGATCTATTTCAGAATCCCACTTCAGCCGGAGTTCCAGTTTAGTGGAGAGGTGAAGCCTGCTAAGAGGAAGATTCAGATGACCACTTCGGAGGTCCAGAAGGGAGTGCCAGTGTGGGATGAATTTCCAGAAGTCTTTGCTGAGATTTCAGGACTTCCACCGGAGAGGATAGTGGAGTTCTCCATTGATACAGTTCCAGGGACAGCTCCTATATCTAAGGCTCCGTACAGGATGGCACCGACGGAGTTGGAGATCTTGAAGAAGCAACTGCAGGAATATTCAGACAAGGGACTGATTCGACCAAGCACTTCACCATGGGGCGCTCCAGTGCTATTGGCGAATAAGAAGGATGGTGGTAAGAGACTTTGTATTGATTATAGAGAATTGAACAAAGTCACTATCAAGAACAAGTATCCCTTGCCCAGGATTGATGATTTGTTTGATCAGCTTCATGGAGCCCGTGTATTTTCTAAGTTAGATTTGCAGTCGGGTTACCATCAGCTGAGGGTGAAGAAGGAGGATGTTCCGAAGACGGCATTCAGGACCCGATATGGCCACTATGAGTTCCTGGTTATGCCTTTCGGAGTCACAAATGCCCCTGCAGTTTTCATGGACTTGATGAACCGAGTGTTCTCTCCTTACCTGGATCAGTTTGTAGTTGTATTTATAGATGACATTCTGATCTATTCAAAGAATTATAAGGAGCATGCAGAGCACTTGAGAATTGTGTTGCAGACCCTTCAGCAGGAGCAGCTTCATGCCAAAAGGAGCAAGTGTGAATTCTGGTTGGACAGCATAGCTTTCCTTGGACACATAGTTTCAGCAGAAGGAATTTCAGTTGATCCTAGTAAAGTCCAGGCAGTGAAGAATTGGCCAGTTCCGAAGACGGTGACTGAGATAAGAGCTTTCTTGGACTAGCCGGATATTACAGGCGCTTTGTCCAGGATTTCTCTAGACTTGCAGCTCCGTTGACCAGGCTCACCAGAAAAGGGAGAGATACATATGGACAGAAGAATGTGATGCAGTATTTGAGCAGTTGAAGCAGAGGCTTATTTCAGCTCCAATCTTGAGGACTCCTTCAGGAAGAGGAGGGATGGTCATTTTCTGTGATGCATCAGGTAAAGGCCTGGGGTGTGTGCTTATGCAACATGATCATGTTATAGCATATGCATCTAGGCAATTGAAGCCTCATGAGAGGAATTACCCAACTCATGACTTGGAGTTGGCAGCTGTGATATTTGCTTTGAAGATCTGGAGGCACTACCTTCTGGGAGACAAAGTGTTGATATACACAGATCACAAGAGCCTCAAGTATATTTTCTCACAGAAGGAGTTGAATATGAGGCAGAGGAGGTGGTTGGAGCTTATGGCGGACTATGATATTGACTTGCAGTATCATCCAGGCAAAGTCAATACCGTTCCAGATGCACTGAGCAGGATGCCAGAGAACAGAGTGCTAGTCCACCTCACGCAGCAGAGGAGTTGATTCAGGAGTTCATCAGATTGGATTTGATGTTAGTGCAAGGAGGTGATAAGGCCGGGCAGTTCATGGCTTTACAGATCCAGTCATCATTGATAGAGGAGATCAAGGAAGCTCAGAAGGAGGACCCCAGATTGCAGACATTCAGAGCTCAGGTGGAGGCTGGATTGAGGTCGGATATCTGCATTCACCCAGATGGTGCATTGTATTTGGAGATAGACTTGTGTTCCCCAAGGAGAAGTCAGACAGAAGATTTTGGAGGAAGCACACAGTTCAGCTTATTCTATACACCCTGGGGGAAACAAGATGTACCAGGACCTGAAGAAGCACTTTTGGTGGAATGCTATGAAGAGAGAGATAGCCCAGTTTGTTGCCAAGTGCTTGGTTTGCCAGCAGATAAAGATCGAGCATCAGAGATCAGCTGGACTTCTTCAACCTTTACCGATACCCGAATGGAAGTGGGAGCACATCACCATGGATTTTGTGACGGCATTGCCTCGGAGTCCCAAGGGTAATAATGCTGTGTGGGTAATAGTTGATCGCCTCACCAAGTCAGCTCACTTCATACCATTCAGGGTAGGCCAGTCGACAGAGGTTCTGGCAGACAAGTATATGAAGGAGATAGTTCGTCTGCATGGAGTTCCAGTTAGTATTGTATCAGATAGAGACACCAGATTCAGATCTCATTTCTGGGAGAGTCTCCAAGAGAGTCTGGGAACTCGTCTGAAATTCAGTACTTCTTACCATCCTCAGACAGACGGACAATCTGAGAGGACTATCCAGATCCTTGAAGATATGTTGAGGGCTTGCATGATGGACTTCAGAGGATCATGGGAGGACCATCTTCACTTGGCTGAGTTTTCATATAACAACAGCTATCAGGCAAGTATTAAGATGGCACCCTTTGAGGCATTGTATGGAAGGAAGTGCAGATCACCGATTTGTTGGGATGAAGTCGGTGAGAGGAGTCTTTTGGGACCAGAGATCCTGATGCAGACGACAGAGAAAGTCAGGGTTATCAGAGATCATCTCAGGGCTGCTCAGAGCAGACAGAAGAGTTGGGCAGACACTCTAAGGAGGCCATTGGAATTCCAGACCGGAGATCATGTGTTCTTGAAGATATCACCTACCAAGGGTGTAATCCGGTTCGGTACACGTGGGAAGCTAAGTCCGAGGTATATCGGCCCATTCGAGATCCTGGATCGTGTGGGAGATGTGTCTTATAGATTGGCGTTGCCGCCATCTTTGGACGGGGTGCATAATGTCTTCCACGTGTCTCAGTTGAGGAAGTATGTCAGGGATGACAGCCATATTCTGGATCATTCCGAGCTGGAGCTACAACCGGATTTATCATACCAAGAGCAGCCGATGGCCATTCTGGATAGGAGTGTCAAGACACTGAAGAACAGAGCTATTCCATTAGTGTTGGGTGTCTTGGAACAGGCATGCGCCAGGAGAGGCCACTTGGGAGCGTGAGGACGTTATCCGGGAGCGTTATCCTCAACTTTTCACATCTTGATTGGGTAAGACTCTTTCCTTCTACTCTTCTCTACCGTTATCTTTCCTTGTATCCATATCTATCTGTTGCTTTTCCTGTTATCTTTCACCTTATGAAATTTCGAGGACGAAATTTTTGTAAGGTGGGTGGATTGTAATACCCCTCTCCCGGAATACGTACTTAGATACGTATTCAGTCTTTCGATCGTATTTTTCGATTTACCTTCCGTATTTGACCGATTTTAATTTCAAATATCATTTTCCAATATTTTAGATTTTATGTGATTTTCTGGAATTTTCTGGATTAAAATGAATTTCTCCGAAACCGGTGTCGGCCAGTGCCGCTGACCGATTTCCGAATTTTTATCTTCCAAACAGTTAGGAATTTTTAGAAAGTCCTTTAGACTTTATTGTTTAGAATCATATTTCTTACTTATACACTTTTTCTGAGAATTTTATGAATTTATGAAAATTCTTTCGGAGTCGGTAAATAACTGATTCCGGGATTTTTAATTTTAAAACTATACAGTATTTCTTCAAACGAATTTCACCATGAGTCTTCAAATATTATTCTTGATTTTTGGTAAAATTTTCAGATCATTCCGAGACACTTGAATTTCGGGCATTTTTTCAATTATTGCAAATTCCATTTTCCACCTCATGTGCCACCTCAATTCCCACTCACCCTTCACCTAACCCCACTCACTCTCTCTCTCCTTCCCATGGCTGGCCAAGTGGCCAAGTGAGGGACACCTCACCCCCTTCTTTTGCAAGAAAACCCTTCCCTTTCACCTTAATTCCACCCTCTTTGAAATAATCCCAACCTATAAATCCCTTTCATTTGCAAATTTCCCTTTTCCTTCTCTTTCACACTTCATCAAGAGAGAAGCTCTCCATAATCCTCTTCTTCTTCAAGCAAGAACCCTAGCTCCTAGATCACCCCAATCCCTTCACCTCCACCTCAAGATCTCAAGGACTTCAACCAAGGCTTCATCAAGGACTTCAATTTCAACCATCACTCCCCAAGGCAACACCTAGAGCAACTCCTTCAACTCAAGATTTTGGATTGTAGCCACCCTCTTCCTCCATTGGATCAAGCTCCTAATTGAACCTTCCCAAGTGAGTATCTTTACTCACCAAGACCTAGATTTCCCTCTATTTACTTGTGATAGTAATTCTTGTAAAATGGTTCCATAAAAATCCAATTTTTAGGTCATCAAAGCTCAAATCCAACCTCCCCATGTGTGTATATCTACTCACTAAGGCTAGTCCCTGTTGTGGTGTACTTGTGTTGATAGATCAGGTCCCCTAATAACATAAAAATCCTATCTTTAGGCTGTTAGAACCAATCCCTTAAAAATCTGATTTTCTGCCTTAACAGTAGCAGATTCCAGAGGTTCGGTCGACCGGCAGTCGACCGATCACTCTACCGATGTGCACAGCGTGCACAGTTTTGAGCTGGCGGTCGACCGGCAGTCGACCGACCACTCGACCGGCTTAGGGAATTTGTATGGACCAGTCGACCGGTAGTCGACCGGCCAAAACCTGGAGCTCACGGCATCTGCACGGTCGACCGGCAGTCGACCGGGAGCCGACCGCCAGTTATATCCCCAGTCGACCGGAAGTCGACCGGAGGTCGACCGACAGCCTAATTCTGGGCCAGTTTTCTGACTCCTTTCCTTTTTAATTTCTGACCTTTCCCTGATATTTGTATACTGTTTTAGCTTTGTTTATGCTTCATACCTGTACTGCATGACTTGTTACCTGATAGATCTTGCTTTATTAGGCTTCATGACTCATGTTACATATTGCTATTCCATAACTTGTTAAATGTGAAGTATCACCACCCCTTCATGCTATCACTGAAACACCAAGCATGATATACCGGACTTATTATATAAAATAGACCAACTTACATTGGGGTCAGGGGGAAATATGCGGATATCGATATGTGTTCGTGTTTACAGTGGTTTTAGGTATATTGTACAATTATGTTCCGGTCTAACCTGTGGTACTCCAGGGGACCGAGGGGAGTGCTTGCTCCCTTTCCTGTTTACTGTCATGACAAGGGCATACATAAGACCCTCCTGTTAGGCCTTGCGGCTGGTTCCGTCTTCAAGCAACGGAACACCCTGGACCGTGGTCCCGGGCATGCACGGGACCCACTGTAAACATAGTTCGTCGATACAACCGCTGTTTCCAATAACAACCTTGCTTTACTAGGATATGGATCTATGTGCTCTGGGACGCTGGTCACATAGCTAGATATCACAGTAAGACAAGTAATAATAATAAGACGTTAATTGTAGATTTATTGCATATGACCTTATCTTATTGAGTTTACATCACTTGTTATTCGTTGCTATTTATTACTACTCCATTATCTTTAATCATGATCCTTAGTCACTTGGCTATCTTTTATTTGTTGTTATATGTCTTGACCCCTTGGATTTGCATATTCAGATTCCGAGGCTTGGAACGAAGTGGAGCCTTCCACAG
Source organism: Agave tequilana (assembly GCA_038442645.1). Taxonomy (NCBI): domain Eukaryota; kingdom Viridiplantae; phylum Streptophyta; class Magnoliopsida; order Asparagales; family Asparagaceae; genus Agave; species Agave tequilana. The sequence goes on from JAVJIF010032833.1 coordinate 7,675, forward strand.
AGGACCGGGCTTATCTTTGCGAGCAGGCTGACCAGCTCTAGTCCCATCGTGCCCGACTCTTCCTTTTGGTTCACGGGATCTCCATCCATTACGTGAGCATTTTGTGTTTCTGGTTGTATATCGTTCCTTTTGGACTTGGGTTGTGATAAAAGACACTTGTAAAGTGATGTTGCTTATCATAACTTGTATAACCTTGTATTTGTATCTTGTAAGTTGGCATATGAATATACCACGCTTTGTGTTGTACTCTGATACTTGTTGTACTTAATGCTTAGCGTATATACGTGGGGGCACCTTCTGACCTACGTATATGCGTTGCAGTGACGTCCCCGTATCCGTGGGATCGGGGCGTTACACTTGCCCAAGGGATCAAGCCATTCGTAGTTCATCCAAATGTGCTCACAAGCAACTGGAAGGATATGGAGCAACTCTTTACAATGTATAAACTTCACTCCTGACACCACCTTAGTAAGCATATCTGCGAGATTCTCCTTTGTGTGAATTTTTAGTAACTCAATATCACCTTCATCAAGAATCTCCAAAATAAAGTGGAACCTGATGTTTATGTACTTCGTCGTTGCTTACATGATACACCTGGTTCTTCGCCAAATAGATAGCACTCATGCTATCACAATTGATCTTAAACAGATCATGTTCAATCCCCAAGTCATCGAGCAACCCTTGAAGCCATATTGCCTCCTTCATAGACTTCGTCATGGCCATGTACTCGACCTCTGTAGTAGACAATGTAACGGTGGACTGTAGAATAGAGCGCCAACTCACCAATGCTTGAGACAGTGTAAACACATACACCATTGTAGACCAGCGTTTGTCAAGGTCTCCTGCATAATCGGAGTCAACATATCCGATACACTCCTGCTTACCTGTGGAATCCTTCTCGAATACCAATTCAACATCTATTGTACCCTTAATGTACCATAGAACCCACTTTACCGCCTCCCAATGACTCTTTCCAAGATCATGCATGTATCTGCTAATCATTGAGGTAGCTTGTGACAAGTCTGGTCTTGTATATACACCATTGCATACATCAAACTGCCAACTGCGCTGGCATACGGCACGCGAGTCATGTACTCATGTTCTTCAACAGTAGTTGGAGACATAGTAGCTTTTAACTTGAAATAAGGAGTCAGTGGTGTACTTACAGATTTTGTATCACCATCGATGTTGAACCTCTGAAGTACCTTTTGCAAATACCCCTTTTGTGTCAAGCTCACCTTGCCACTCCTTCGGTCTCGCTCAATCTTCATGCCTAGTACCTTCTTCGCTTCACCAAGATCCTTCATCTCGAACTCGGAAGACAAGTCTTTCTTCAATTTATCAATTTCGGATCTGCTTTCAGAAGCGATAAGCATATCATCTACATATAAAAGTAGATGGATATACTCTCCTCCAGGTAGCTTGTTGTAATACACACATAGGTCATAATGGCTGCATGTATACCTTTTCCTCTGATGAAGCTATCGAAACGCTTGTACCACTGTCTAGGAGATTGTTTCAATCCATACGGCGATTTCTTCAGCTTGCATACTATATTCTCCTTGCCTGCAGTTTTGAACCCCATCGGCTGAGTCATATAGATCATCTCATCAAGATCGCCATGGAGAAAGGCGGTCTTCACATCGAGTTGGTCAAGATCCAACTTATACTGTGCTACCAACGCCAGCAAAATTCGAATTGACGAGTGCTTTACAACAGGGGAGAGGACCTTGTTGTAATCAATGCCTTCTCGTTGTGCGTAGTCTTTCACCACCAACCTGGCTTTGTAGCGTACGGTATCTTCCTTGAGAGATTCATGTTTCTTTGCATATACCCACTTGCAGCTAATTTTCTTCTTTCCTTTGGGTAACTCTATCAGTTCCCAAGTGTCGTTCTTATGTAGAGAACTCGTCTCTTTTTCCATGACATCCTTCCACATCTCGACTCTGAATTGATTTCAGCTTTCCTATATGTAGACGGGATCGCCTCTTCGATGACTGGGAGAGTATAGGCCACAATCATATCTGTAGTGAGCCAACTTGGTTTATATGAATTTCTTCTTGGTCTTCCAACTGCAACAGATTCATGGACATCACCAATAACCTGTCCTTGATCCTCATCATCAGCAGCATCCTGCTCGGCTTCTTGATCACAACCCTATGTCACCTTTGGTATGATCTCCAAAAATACTGACCTTTCTAGAGATGGTGAAGTAGCATCACTCTCTACCTGCTGTGACACCACTTTGGTCCTTTCAATCTCCACCTGCTGAGAGATTGTAGACTTCAACATTGAAGTCTCATCGAATGTGACATCTCTACTGAAAATAAATTTTCTGTCCTAAAGATCCCAAATCTTGTAGCCTTTTATTCCTCTTTTGAATCCTACGAACACTCCTTTCTTCGTTTTTGGGTCTAACTTGTCTTCTTTACATGGTAGTAGGCCGGACAATCAAATACCCTTAGCGAATCATAGTCCTGAGCAGCTTTCCCAGACCAACCCTCTAGAAGAGTTTTACCTCCTATAGCAGATGAAGGCAACTTGTTGATGAGATAGCAAGCATATGCCAAAGCCTTAGCCCAAAAGTTTTTTGTAATGCGACATTGGAAAACATACAACAGACCTTCTCTAGCAAAGTCTTGTTCATTCTTTCTGCTATCCCATTTTGTTGCGGTGTTTCCCTTACTGTGAAGTGTTTGTCTATGCCCTTATCATGACATAACTTTAGGAAAGGATCAGACCTATACTCACCTCTGTTATCTGATCGGAGGACTTTGATCTTCCTTCCCGTGCTTTTCTCCAAATTCTTCTTCCACTCCATAAATAATTCTAAGATTTTTCCTTTGTGCTTCATGGTATACACCCAACATCGCCTAGAATAGTCATCAATGAAAGTCACAAAGTAGTGGTTACCTCCAATAGATGTCATCTTGGTAGGTCCTTAAACATCAGTGTGAACATAATCCAGAATCCCCTCGGTGCAGTAAGTCGTTGTGCCGAATTTCATCTTTGTCTTCTTTCCGATGACACAATGTTCACAGAAATCTAGTTTACAAGTTCTGGCACCTTTCAATAGACCTTACTTTGCAAGAACTTGCAAAGACTTTTCACCTGTATGTCTGAGCCTCATATGCCACAGCCTGGTTGAATCATCATTTGTATCTGTAGAAGTCGCCACCTATCCTGTAACAGTACTACCCTTCAAGTAGCAGAGATTATTTCGGCGAACGCCCTTCAGAGCCACCATTGAGCCTTTGGTCATTTTGAGAACTCATCATTTATTGATACCTCAAGACCCAATGTTTCCAAAGCACCAGCTGAGATAAGATTTCTCTTAAGTTGAGGTACATACCTCACTTCTTTTAATTCTCATATCATCCCATCGAACATGTTGATCTGGACTATTCCTATACCTTCCATGTTACATGGGCGATCATCACCTATGATAACTGAACATCCGTTTAGCTTCTCAAAGCTAGAAAACCAACCCCTGTTCGGGCACACATGGTAGGTAGCTCCAATATCTATAATCCACTCAGCATCTCCTGAGTAACCAACAATAGGAGTAGTAACAGAGAAAGAGAAAGAGAATATCGATGAGTCTGGTCTGATCCTCCTGCCTGTGAAGTACTGGCATGAGTACTGACCACCCGTGCGAGGTTTGCTCAATTTTTAAGTCCTTCTTACCTCTGGCCTTTGGAAAATCAACTTTTCAGTGCCCTAGTTTTTTACAGAAGGCGCAATGGTTCTTTTTCAGATCTCTGAAACTTGGCCTACACTTCGATCTCCCACGATCACCATTGCCCTTCCTATTTGAACCACTACCTCTTACCACTAGTGCCTCTGCTAATGTACTCCCATGAGAAGAAAATCTATCTTGCCTCTTTACTTCATAGTTTACAAGAGCAGCCGACACTTCATTATAGTTAAGTGTTTGTCTACCATTGATCAAGGTAAGAGTAAAGGTTTCATACTCTTCGTCCGGAAGAAAATTCAAAAGAATCACTGCCTTATCCTCTTCATCAATCTTGACATCCACATTAACTAGATCTATAAGAAGCTTGGTGTAGGTGTTCATGTGTTCATCAACAGAGAGTCCTCTTTTCACCTAGAAGCGATAAAGCCTCCTCTTCAATTGTAGCCACGACTCAATGCTCTACGTTAGATACTTCTTCTCCAGGATCTCCCTCAACTGCTTTGCAGATATTTCATGTAACACATGGTTGTAAACTGTCTAAAAATCACTGAAGACAAGTCGTCAAATGCAGAGTCCATACTTCAGACGCGAGGCTAATCAAAGCCATTCATGCAACGCCAAGATGCAGGGCTCGAAGCTTGCACCCCTGCATCACTGCAATGCCAAGATGCAGAGCTCGAAACTCGTGTCCCAGCATCACCGCAATGTCAAGACTCGAGGTTCGAAACCCGCGTCCCAGCTGCAGGATCTATAAACAAGGTAACACAAACACTAAAACAGAGATGAATAGTGTTTATAAACTTTTAATTAAAATACTTGCAAGAAAGGAAAATGCACAGAATAAATCTCAAAAAAATAAAAATGCAAACACAAGAGATTTTATCCTGGTTCGGTCCTCGTGACCTACGTCTAGTCCTAAGCAACCCGCTTGAGATTTTCCTTATCCTAATTTTGATACACCCCAAAATCAACTCCTTGTACACCACTTGACAAAACACCCTTTGTCAAATTTGTACAACTCTTCTCTACACCAAGAAGACACTTTCTCTTTGATTGATTACAATGTATCTTATAAGCCTTGAAACTTGTACGTGATTGTGAACAAGGTATCTTATAGGAGAACTCTTAGAATTCTTCACAAAAGAATTGGAATTGTGTGAAGAATAGAAAGTAGAAACTAGTTTTCTGTTAAACAGAATTTTCAACAGAGTTTTGGACAGAAAACTTATGATTTTTAATTGGTGATTATATCCAAAGACAACATCCCTATTTATAGGTGAAATCAACGGTTAGTTAGGAAAGTTATCAACTCAAATTTGAAAATCAAATCATTGGAGAAAACACTAAAAAATTAAAACTGAATAACAATCAGAAACTGTAGTTAGTCGACTAGGATATGAGAGTAGTTGACTAAGAAGTTTTGCCTAGGTTATTCGACTAGCCTAAAAATCAAGTCGACTATAAAAGGCTGACACAGAATGATAAGTCTCCAGAAACTAAAATTAGTCGACTAGATATAAGGGTTAGTCGACTAATATTGGTTACACTCAACAAATAGAGAACTGATATTTTTTTCTGTGAAGACACTTAGTCGACTATAAACTATTATAAGTCGACTAAAAGATATGTTAGTCGACTAAAGAAAGAAGTTAGTCGACTATAAGACTATTTTGTGTGTGTGATCAAGGCTTTTAACAAATTTCTAAAAATACACAAAAATAGTCAATATCCTTGAATAAACTTGAGCTATCAGAACTCAGTACTAGCTCTATAAATTAAGCTCTAATGTACCTGCATTACATTTGTTATCATCAAAATCTATTATCATCAAACTGTAAGTTCCAATATTCTCCCCTTTTTTGATGATGACAAGCTGTGTACATAAAACTCCCCCTGCAGAGAACAGGTATGACAAATATGTATATGTTCTTATGTTTAACCCCTGCATGAGACATAAACCATAGCCATATATCTTAGCCATATACAATATGTATCTTAGCCATATATCTTTTCCATATATAAAAAAAAACACAGAGATATATCAAGAAACACAGAGAACACAGCCATATAACTTCTCCCCCTTTGTCATTACCAAAAAAGGAGAAATATCACAGAGCACAAAGGCATACACAGACAACCAAAGTTTGCATAACATAACATAAAGTGTCAATTATTACAACAGAAAAATAGAAAGAGTCATAGCAAAAGAAAACAAAAAAAAAATGAAGCACATGTAGGAGAGACATAAAATCTGTGAAATAAGGCAAGAACTCCAAAAACATATGTAGCAACACAAAAAATCTAATGCCATGTGCATCATAAGTTAGATCTGAGAGCAGGAGGTGGTGGAAAATAGGTCTTGAGAAAATCCAGTATTTCCAATTATGTGGCTTCAAAAGAATCCATCTTCAATTGCATATTCATAAAATGCTCCATAAGTAGAGATTGATTGTTGAGTAATGCAGACTGAGAGGTCATCATAGAGGTTTGTTAGATTTGTAAAGCAAAAATTTCAGCAGAAAGAGAATTATAGAAGGCATCGGGAAAGGAAAGAGGTGTTGGAGAGGAAGGAGATTCAGTGAATGGAGGTTGAGTTGAGGAGGAAGGAGCTTGAGTAGAACTTTATGGAGGAGAAGAGGGTTGATGTTGAGGTTGTAGTTGTGGTTGTGGTGGAGGTTGAGGGAAATCAAGAAGTTTCATGCGATAGAGAATGACATGATCAAATGGTTCGAAAACCTTGACGACACTAGTTTTGAAAGCAAGATCTATTTTAAATTTTCAAAACACATGAGACAGAAAGCTCCATAGGGTAAAAAAGAAGTATGCTCTTTGACAAGATTATCAAATATGATCTTAGCCCAATTAACTTCAAGTCCAGCCATGATGGCATAGATACAAGTAGCTAAGCCACGGGAATAATAGTTAGAACTCTCGGTTTTTGGGCAGATATTGTAAGTAAGGATACGACCAATGAGACGAGGAACAAGTTTTAATTTGGTGTTTGTCATTGGTGGTCCTTGACCGGGAAGGAAGATATGAGATAAAACTTCATCATCATCCATTTCAATATTATTAAGATATTGAAATGATAATTTAGGAGATAATTTGATATGAACACCTTTAACTAGAGAATAAATATGAACAAAATCATCATTATCTTCATAGGTTAAATTAGTGTAAAAGAGGTGGATCAAAAAGGGATAATATCCTTGCTTAAATTCAGTTGAAAACATTGTATAAAGACCAGAATTTTGAAGAACAGATGTAATATCATACTCATGGAAGTCTTCATACTTAACAAATCGATCCGGTAAGATTTCTAACTGTGAAAGTCTCAAGAAATCATCTTCTAGAGCAGAATTTTTAAGAAAACCCCTAAATCTATTTGAGAGAAATCTGCTCTGATATCAAATGTAGGATCTATAAAAAGGCAACACAAACACTAAAACAAAGATGAATAGTATTTATAAACTTTTAATTAAAATACTTGCAAGAAAGGAAAATGCACAGAATAAATCTGAGAAAAATGCAAACGCAAACACGAGAGATTTTATCTTGGTTCAGTCCCCGTGACCTACGCTCAGTCCCCAAGCAACCTGCTTGAGATTTTTCTTTTCCTGATTTTGATACACCCCAAAATCAACTCCTTGTACACCACTTGACAAAACACCCTTTGTCAAATCTGTACAACTCTTCTCTAAGAAGATACTTTCTCTTTGATTGATTACAATGTATCCTATAAGTTTTGAAACTTGTACGTGATTATGAACAAAGTATCTTATAGGAGAACTCTCAGAATTCTTCACAAAAGAATTGGAATTATGTGAAGAACAGAAAGTAGAAACTAGTTTTCTGTTAAACAAAATTTTCAACAGAGTTTTGGATAGAAAACTTATGATTTTTAATTGGTGATTACATCCAAGGACAATATCCCTATTTATAGGTGAAATCATTGATCAGTTAGAGAAGTTATCAACTCAAATTTGAAAATCAAAATGTTGGAGAAAACACCAGAAAATCACAACTGAATAACAGTCAAAAATTATAGTTAGTCGACTAGGATATGAGAGTAGTCGACTACTATAAGAAGTTTGGTTTGGGTTAGTCGACTAGCCTAAAAAACAAGTCAACTATAGAAGGCTGACACAAAATGATAAGTCTCTGAAAACAAAAATTAGTCGACTAGATATAAGGGTTAGTCGACTAATATTGATTACAGTCAACAAAAAGATAATTGATATTTTTTCTGTGAAGACACTTAATCAACTATAGACTATTATAAGTCGACTAAAGAATATGTTAATCGACTATAGAAAGGGGTTAGTCGACTATAAGACTATTTTGTGTGTGATCAAGACTTTTAACAAATTTTTAAAAATACACAAAAATAGTCAATATCCTTGAATAAATTTGAGCTATCAGAACTCAGTACTAACTCTGTAGATTAAGCTTCAATGTACCTGCATCACATTTGTTATCATCAAAATTTATTATCATCAAACTATAAGTTCCAACATCAGCATCACTGCAATGCTAAGACGCAGGGCTCGAAGCCCGCGTCTCAACACCACAACAATGCCTCGAAGCCCGCGTCTCAGTAGAGCTCGATACCTACGTCTCAACACCATGGCAATGCCAAAACGCGGGGCTCGAGGCCCGCGTCCAGCAGCATCTCAATGGCTAAACGCGGAGCTCAAGCCTGCGTTTCAACCGCAAGTGAGCTTCGCGTCTCAGTTGTAACTGCCCTCATTACTCGGTCAAGTACTGTCCACGTAATTGTTGACAATCTAAAAAGACAGAACTCTCGCATTTATCTTCAACCGATCTGAACGATGTCTAACTTATCGACATTTACAAAAGATAAGCAAAAGATAAGCTGACGACCAGGGATAAGACAATGACTCAGATTTTACTGATCCAGTGAAGCAGACAGTAAGCCAAAGTTGTCCTTGAAGAAATCTAAATAGGTTTAAAATGCTGAGTTAGCTCAATACTCAGCCTCACATTAGCCCCAAGGGGTTAGCCTCGCCTGAGAGGCTAAGCTTGTCTAGCTTCGCTATGAAGCTCCACAAGGAGCTAATTTACAGTTTCACCCAGCTCCGCTGAGAGCTTCGCTCGAAAAATTCTCATTCAGCCCTGCCAGAGGCTGATCTAGGAACTTCGCGCCAGCTGAGTCATAACTCCGGTATGAGCTGAGTCTCAGATTCGCACGAGACTTTGAAGGTAACTTCGCCTGAAGTTATGAGCTAAGTCTTAGCTTCGCATGATCTAGCTTCGCATGATCTAGCTCCGCAGTAGGCTTTGCCAGATCATCAAATTGACCGTTTCAAAAGCCCACGAGGGATTAATGGGTGAACCCCACTAATTTAGTGGGATTAACGCCACTTTAAGTGGGCGGTTACACCCTCCCACTTCGTCCCACATTAAGTGGAGACAATTAAGCCATAAACGGCAAGAGGGCATTCGCACGGACCCTCCAGCTTCACCAGAAGCTCGCAAAGAACTTCGCGGCAAGGTCATTTGTGAGCTTCACACGAAGTTAATGACTGATTCAGCTTTGCTGAATTCAAGGGGGCGGTTACACCCCACTTTTGACTATAAATAGTCCCTTACTGAACACAAAGGGGACACACGGACGGACAGAGAAGAGATTGGCTAAAAGAAAGAGCAGAATTTCTAGCAAAAAGGCTCTACTGATCTTCTTTTCTCCGATTCCCCAAACCAAGCGAGAAGGGAGTCTTATTAGGAGGCAGTTCGATCACCTGATCGATTGCATTGTCAAAGGAATAAAGTGATCGCGCGCTGATCAGATTCCTACCTGCATATTTTCTCAAAAATCTCAGAGGAGATCTATGTGTAATTATTCCTTTTATTACTTGTAATTTTGCTCCTCAATTTCTTTTTGTAAGTTTTCCCCCGAATCAATTTTCAATGGAAAATAAGATGGCGACTCCGCTGGGGAAATCCGTCTTCTGGCGTAACAAGGCGACAGTGTCACAATGTAAAGATCAGAGTCTTGAGCCTATTATTTTTGAAAACTTGGTCATTCATTTCAACCAAGAAAATTCGAAGAATTGCTCTCTGAAGGTAGTCCAGTGCTCCACGCTCGGAAGCACAGGAAGATCTCGGTGGCCAAGGCTTCAGAGCATAAGCTAGCATTAGCCGGGTGAGCAACTGGAAGGGCCTCGTCCCAACTCCTCTCAGCCTCCACTGAGGCTACAGGTGCCTTAAGCAAGACTAACCAGGTTCCTTACGAACCTAAAACTTCGCTTCCCAAGCAGATGTGGAGGCCGAAGCAGAAAGCTCCGTGTGAAGCTTCAGGCGAAGCTCTGTGTGAAGCTTCGCCTATCATGTGAAGACAAAGACAAACTGCCTATTCAGTTTGGCAGTATTGCCAAGGCTATTAGCTACGAGGCTAAATTGGTATCTCTGTCTTCGCCTAATCTGGGAGCAGTGACCCCTTACGCCAACCACGAGCAAACTTACTGATGGCGTGGCTAACACAGCGCCAGTACCTCAGGGTACGAACAAACTTTTCAGCCGCAAGGCTGAAACTGAAGCACTCAGCAGTGCTAGCCATCTTCGCTATGAGGCCGAGAACAAAGCACCACAGCGTGCTATCTCAAAATCTTTCAGCGCTAAGTCCGCTCTTCGGAGCGAAGTTAAGGGATCATCCCTGGGTGCTGATAGCCGTGCTTATGCAGCTTCAACGCCTAATGGTGCTACCAGAGTTCTTAGCCGCGGAGATAGAACTAAAGCACTATGCAGTGTTGATCGCCTCTATGACAATGCAAAGAATGAGGCCTCATTCTGTGCTTCGCTTCCAAAGCCTGCGGGTGCTAAGTCCGCCCCTGCAAATAGAGCTTTAACTAAAAAGGTGATTTCAAAATCACCTGAACAGTCCAGTACGTGCTCTGTCCTGGTCTCCGCGCTGGATCGTTTAAACTCAGTTAATCCCGACCTGCGAGAGTTCTTAACTAACAAGCGGAAGTTAGAACTACTCCATGCTTCTCCCTCTTGTTATGAACAAGTGGGATATCAGTTGATAACAGTCCATTCAGTCCATTGCCGACTAGGACCAGTCCCGCCACCCTCCCAAACTGACAGTCAGTTTTTAATCGATTATCGGTGAGCTCCTATGAAGCATCACAAAAGGAGCAAATTGCTAAATCTATCAGATCTGCCCTCTGCATCCGTCAACATGATAGGAAGGGGACGTGAACCGCATAGGGGTAGGCGAGCGCCGCGTGGTGCTAACTCCCCTTCGTTCAGTTCTCCAGACCCGGACTATAGCCCTGGCTTAGGCCAAGTCTTGGTAGACGAAGAAGGTGTGTTCCGAAACACCAGATCTAGGGTAGCAATACCCTACAATTATAAGCAGCCATCCTCCTCGACTGGAGTAATATCACCAGAACCATTGAGAAGTTTATTCCAATAGTCTGATGATGAGGGGGAAGATAGTGGGTATGCCTCTTTGGCAACAGTCAGCTCGATAAGAATGGATTGAGTGTCGGCGCATATACCTAATAACGGTAATGATGACCTCCGTCGACAGTTGGAAGCTCGGAGCAAACCTCTAAGGCCCAGCAAGAAGCTTTAGACAACATTCAACAGATGCTTGCTTAACTCCTCACTAACCGAAATAATAATGATACCAGGAGTAATCATAATGAGGAAGAACATAATGATGAAGAGCAACCTAAGACTGAGAAGTCAAATGAAAGTTCTTTTATAGATGCTAAAGTTCTTAAAGGCATCCAAGCTCAGATCGCATCCCTAACCCAAAGGGATGAAGTGAAGAAAGTAGGGGCAGTCCGTCCTTACCCCTTGGAATGGGATTCAGTACCATACCCTCCAAAGTTCAAGCCACCAACGTTACATACATATGATGGTAAGAGCTCGCCAAACCAGCACATCTATTACTTCCGGTCTCAGACCAATAACGCTATAGATAATGATGCTATTATGGCCAGACTATTCATTGGCACCCTGAAGGGGATAGCATTTGACTGGTTCCGAAGCCTTCCTTCAGGTTCTATCAATTCCTGAATTGACTTAGAGACTCGATTTCTTTCTCATTTTTATGAGGATGACACCGAGGTAACCATGGATAAACTTCTCTCCACTGTATAGAGGAAAGGAGAATATGTCCGTGACTACATTGAGCGGTTCAGAAATTTACCTCTGATGTGCCCAGCAGGGATGCCATTGTCCATGCTCTTACAAACATGTAGGCATAACTTCCTGGACCAAGTAGAGAATTGTATGGGAACTATCAAAGCCCATACGTGGAAGGAATTAGTCGAGCAAGCTGAAATAGCCGAAAAGTCGGCTAAAAAGTTTGAACCATCTATCCTTAAAGACAAATGGAGTATGAATAATAAGGAGCGCGGTGACATGACACAATCTTCCTAAGTCAAAGGAAAAGAGACCATGTCTGTCAAATTGTCAGGGGATGTTTCTCCAAAGACCAAGAAGAGCGGCGTCAATAATCAGGAGTTTAAGTTTCCTCCGAAACAATACTCCTTCAAAGACGAGTAGGTGGTTACAATATTCCATTTACTCCACAAAGGGAATAAATTGAAACTGCCAGAGGCTCGACGCCTTAACGAAGTAGGACGCACAAACGATCCCAACTATTGCCTCTTTCATAGGATGGTCCATCATCCTCCTAACAAGTGTTTTGTCCTCAAGGACAAAATTCAGGCTTTGGTCGATGCCGGAGTTCTGACTCTAAAGTCAGAATAAAAGAAAGTCACTGCAAATATAGTGACCCTTGAGTTCGACTAGACCCCAAAAGTCACAGTTCCTGATGGATCCTTTCCAATCCCTGAAGCACGGCTGAAAATAAATGATTCTTCAGCTAAATATCAGGAGATTAAGGGTTTCGTCCCCTTAACATTAAAAATGAGGGAGAACATGTGGATACACCCAGACCTCGCCTAAGACGAACAGTGAGATTTGACGAAATCCAAGTCAAAGGGCAAATCTTGCAACGTTATCTCTGTCTTGCCGGATGACGGCAATGTGACATCAGCTTCTTTTAACGATTCTGAAGGAGAAAGGCACGCTTGCACAACACACGCTGATGTACCAGCGGGTACTTGATCCGAAAAATCATACTTGAAATAGTATGAGAGAATTACTGACGAGACACAACAGCAAACGACATAGTACAAGTACCCATGCTAGCCCCGGTCCCGACCTCAGGAAAAGAGAAGCAGAAAGAAGTCCGGTTTGACCATGTCCTGAAGAAACCTTCAGGCCTGGGACTTAACATCCCTTTTTACTTTGACATATTAGCCCAGCTGGCTAATATCTCTGCTCGTATCACCAAACACTAGCTGCTCCGCCTCTCGAAGGAGACAAGAGAAGCACTCAGGGATGCATTGGCTAATTCAGAATCATTTCTGACACATATGCCAGAAGCCCCTAGGGATTACACTCAACCCTCGTGTTCTGAATGTCATCATGTACAGTTGAAAGTACCTGCTATTACTTTCACAGTTGAGGACATGCTCCTCAAGGATAACAAACACGATCGACCTTTGTACTATACCGGATACATCGGTTCGACATGCATTGAAAAAGTACAGGTTGATCCAGGGTCAGCCCTCAGCATAATCCCCAAAAGGCTCCTCTACTTCCTTGGCATACCGCTGTATCGGTTGTCCGCAACCACTACTACGATATACGGTTTTAACGCAGGGAGTAGCCACCCACTTTGAAAAATTCGACTCTGTTGCTGAATCGGGAACCTGAAATTAGAAGTGACGTGTTACGTCATTGACGCTGACACTTCATATAACTTGTTGTTAGGACGACCTTGGATCCACGCTAACTGGATTGTTCCCTCTACTCTGCACTAATGCTTCAAATACGTAGAGGATGATACAATGATGCAAATAGTGTTCGTTGAAAAATAACCATTCAAAGGAGTGGAAGACTACTTTACTGATGCTCTCCTATATCAGGAAATCGGTAAAACATCAAAAGAACTATTGCTTGACAACGACAGTGACAATGAGGCAGATTTAGAGTCTGAAGAAGACACGCCAGCTACTTTGGTCGGTGAACCGATTGTAGCATATTTCAATAATCCTCAATGTAATAATCCCTCTGAGGATGATGATGAATGGTTGATTAATGACAATGTTTCCTTGGATTATCCAGCGAGTGTCGAATTGTTTGAATCTGTCGCCAATAGCTCTCTACACATGCCCTTGCATAAACTAAGCATGCTAAGTACATCTGTAGAATGTATGAAAGGATCCATCTTCATGATCCCCACTCCAAAAGGAGTCAATTACCAATAATATGCGGTAGAACCCAACTACGAAGGTCTACGATCACAGATTTGAGTTCAGACTCAGAGCCCCCACAATTTTTTCATTATACACGATCAGCACAACACATGATGAGAAAATGGGATACAGCCTGCAGCATGGGAGTGGCCTGAATTTTGGAAAAGGACGACGTGATTTTCTACGTAATTTCGTGCCGAAAGGGAAACCGGAAAATTACTATGATAAAACACGTAGGGGGTTGGGGTATGTTACACCTCCACCCTCTATGTCGATTCGATCCGAAGACAACAAGCCGATCCCGTCACGCTCAGCCTCTTCCTCCGAGTGAGAGTCAAATGTTGGTGTGGGAACAATGTTTCGAAAATCTCTCCGTTAATATGACTTCAATTAGTCAATTGGAGCCTACGGAAGCCATTGATGTTGAACCATAGGCTCAGCAACTGGATTTCTAGTGGGAAAAGCGATTCGAACAACGCGAACCACCTACTGAAGACAAGATGATCCAGGTTAACTTGGGTAGTCAAGATCACTCTAAACCCATCTTTATAAGTGAGAGCTTATCACTTACGGAGAAAGAAGAATTAATAGTACTCGCAAGAGAGTATATCGATGTCTTTACATAGAACTACAAAGATATGCCCGGACTTGATCCGTAAGTAGCCATGCATCGTCTGAATATCAAGCCTGACGCCAAGCCAGTCAAGCAACAACAACGATGATTTCGTCTGAATATTATGGAAGCTATTGAAGCCGAAGTCTATAAACTCATCGCATGTGATTTTATACGGGAGGAACAACATCCAGAATGGGTCGCTAACATTGTGCCCGTTCTTAAGAAGAATGAAAAAATTCAGATTTGTATTGACTTTCGTGACCTCAATATGGCCTGCCCTAAAGACGAATTCTCATTGCCCATCACCGATGTCATGATTGACAATACCTGCGGATTCGAAAGAATGTCTTTCATGGACAGCTTTTTAGGGTATAATCAAATTAAGATGTACCCAAGGGATGATAAGCATACCTCATTCCGGACACCGTTAGGGGTGTACTGCTATACCGTGATACCCTTCGGATTAAAGAACGCTGGAGCAACTTTTCAACGTGCGATGAGTATAATTTTCTGCGATCTCCTCCGAAAGATGGTAGAATGTTATGTCGACGACATTGCTGTCAAAAGTCGCGATAAGAATGATCATCTTCGTGACTTGAGAACAATGTTCGATATAATGCGAGCTCACCGACTGAAAATGAATCCGACAAAATCCTTCTTGGGGGTTTCGAGTGGCAAGTTCTTAGGATTCATTATCACGTCAAAAGGGATCCATCTTGACCCGGATAAAGTCCAAGCTATCAAAAACACGCATCCACCTAAGAATCTCAAAGAACTTAGGGGCCTGCAATGTAGACTGGCCTATATCAGGAGGTTCATCGCAAATCTCTCAGGCCGTTGTCAACCGTTCACTCGGCTCATAAAAAAGGGTGTCTCTTTTGTGTCTGTCAAGAGGCTTTCGAGCATATCAAGAGATACCTCACTAAACCTCCGGTCTTAGTGGCTCCAACATCAGTAAAACCTTTCCTGCTTTATGTGAAAGCTATGGACCATTCTCTCGGTGCGCTGCTTGCTCAAAAGAACAATGACGGTCACGAACAAGCTATTTATTATCTGAGCAGACTCTGATAGGGGCTGAATCTCGCTATAACCCTATTGAGAAGGAATGTTTAGCTCTTGTCTTTGCTATTCAAAAGACACGGCATTACTTGGTTGGCCAAACCATACATGTCATTTCTAGAGTGAATCCTTTGCATCTCCTCATGACGAAACCAGGATCACTAAATTTAAGATTAGCTAAGTGGGCCCTCCTCTGTCTCAATACACATGCTCTTTGTCTCTCAGAAGGCAGTTAAAGGCCAGGCGCTTGCAGACTTCCTGGCTGCTCATCCAGTTCCAGAAAGCTCAAAACATCATGAAGATATTCTAGATGAGGTTTTCGAATCTAATATAACTTCAGAGGATGAAGTATGGCAGATATACTTTGATGGGGCATCAAGAGTAGGCCCTAAAGACAAGATCATTGCTGGTGTGAGGGCTGTATTTATCTCACCACAAAACCATATCCTTCCTAGGGCATTTTCATTGACGAAACCATGTTCCAATAATGCAGCAGAATATAATGCTCTACTCATTGGCCTTCAGCTCACCCATGAAATAGGGGTACACTACCTCGAACCTTATGGTGATTCAAAACTGATTATTAATCAGGTTAAAAGAGAATATGAGGTCCGCCACGGAGATTTGATACCTTATTATCATGCAGTCATCAAAATGGCTAATTTAGTTGATGGCTTTTACATCGGTCATGTGTCCCAATCCCAAAATACTAAGGTCGAT
Source organism: Agave tequilana (assembly GCA_038442645.1). Taxonomy (NCBI): domain Eukaryota; kingdom Viridiplantae; phylum Streptophyta; class Magnoliopsida; order Asparagales; family Asparagaceae; genus Agave; species Agave tequilana. The sequence goes on from JAVJIF010032833.1 coordinate 24,071, forward strand.
GCTCTTGCTGCACTAGTAGCTACATTGGCCTTACCGATCGAGACAACGTATCATCTTACAGTGGCTACTCGACACCTTGTTTGCCCTAAACATGTGTTGAAAACTAAGGAGGTCTATATCACCTCAACGGATTTCGAACCAAGAGATTGGTAATTTTCCCTCATTGACTATGCTTTGCATAATATATTGTCAGATGCCCTAAAGAAGTGACATCTATTAGACAAAGGTCCCTCCGTTTCTACTATGATCCGATAGTAAAGATACTTTACCGTCGCTCATATGACGGTATCCTTCTCCGTTACGTTTCTAATTTGGAGACGCAGGAAGTGCTTAAAGAGGCGCACGATGGTATATGTGGAGCTCATAAACCAGGTCCGAAGCTCAAGGATCGATTGCACATGCTTGGATATTATTGGCCAACCATGATAGCCGATGCTATCAAATATGCACGAAGGTGTAAAGCCTGCCAAATCCATGCAGACTTTATACATCAACCTCTAGAATTACTTCATCCCACTGTTACTTCGTGGCTATTTGAAGCATGGGGAATCGATGTCATAGGGCCTATCAGTCCCTCATCAACAAAAGGTCATCGATTTATCTTAGCAATAACCGATTACTTTTCAAAGTGGGCAGAGGCTATACCACTTGTTGAAGTTAAAACTGCCAACGTGGTTAATTTTATCAAGCACCATATCATCCATCGGTTTGATGTCCCTAGGCGGATTATCCACGATAATAGTCCCCAATTTGTAAGCCAGGTATTTTATTGGTTCTGTGGTAAGTACTGGAATGTGGCATCAACCGCTTATAACCCTGCTGCTAATGGTTTGGCAGAAGCATTCAACAAGATAATTATCAAGCTACTTAAAAATTCATTTCATCAAATAAACGAGACTAGAATGAGAAGCTCGGTGAATGTCTTTGGGCCTACCGAACCACAGTTCGGACCACGACAGGTAATACGCCTTTTTCTCTAGTATACGGGTGCGTAGCAGTCATGCCGTTAGAAATCTAGATGCCGTCAATACGAGTCGCCTTGATGACCAGAATGACAAAGGAGGACAATGATCGGTTACGTCTTCAAGAGCTGAAGCCCTAGATGAGAAGCGACTACAAGCTCAATAACATATTAAGTTGTATCAAGCTCGAATCTTGAGGGCCTTCAATAAGAAGGTTAAGCAAAGGGTTTTTCAGAAAGGAGATTTGGTTTTAGCCGTCAGACGACCGATGATCATGACACACAAAACCAAAGGCAAATTTTAGCCCAAATGGGAAGGACCGTTCGTGATAGAGACAGTCTATTCAAATGGAGCATATCGCCTTATGATCCCAAACGGTGATACGCTCATGATGTAGATCAATGGAAGGTTCTTAAAGAAGTATTATCCTTGATAGGATCCTTCTATGATCAAATTATCATTACCCCTCTGATCAAGTTCTTCAGACCCAAGATATTTAGAAAGAGCGCACCTCTCTTTCTCTAACAGGATCGCACTACCATAACCTAGTGTCGAGCCGATCGAACACCGGCTGCATCAAAGAAGAATCAATGTTATGAACTTCAGTTTTAGCCTTATCACTCTTCTCTAATTCATCGTCGACTAGTGTCGAGCCGATCGAACACCGGTGACATTGAAGAAGAAACAATGTGTCAAAGTTGTTTTAGCGTTATCACTCTTCTCTAATATATAAACATGTACCTATCTCCAACTTAGAAGAATAGGTCATATTTTGAAGTCAAGCATACCTAAGCAACGTTTCAGGCAGATGGCTTATTTAGCCTGACTTTTCTATGTATAATGGAGGTATACCTCCCTGCTCCTGTTTGATCGATCAAAGCTCGACCCGACGACCAAAGAGTCCCAACGATCAAAATAAAATGAGTTTATCTGATGACTTATCAAACCAAACTCATTAAAGAAGGTTTGTGACGCATTATCTGGCAGAACCTTTTCACTGTTTCTACGTTCATATCAAAAATATGGCGACCGATCGAATGAAAAATCAAAAGAGTTTAGCTGATGACTTGTCAAGCCGAACTCATTAAAGAAGCTTCGTGACGTATCCTTCTACAGAATCTTTCCAATATGGAAACGAGATAATGATTGATGGAGGATCCACGAGGAAGGATAATATTTAGATAAAGATCTCACGGAATTCATCTCCAACTCACAAAGCGAAAACCCAGAGGAGGCATTACGTTACTCGAAGTAACAAAATGATCCAACGCCTCTAACAGCTAAGGATAGAGGAAAATATTGGCTCTTAAGCCCAACATAAGTCCTCGACAGCTCATCATGCTGAGGGAAATAACATGGCTACCCCAACTCAAATGGTAGTTGGTAAAGGCATATTAAATCCGTTGACAGTTGAGGATTTGCTAAAAATCCTAAGGGACCTGTTCCTATTTGATTCCTCTCTAAAATCACTTACCAATTCCCGTCCATAGAATGGTAGGACCACATAAGAAGGTATTCATTTCTCTAGTGGAATGACGAGTCAAACCTATCATGTTAACATTAAACCTCTGATAGTAAGTCTCTAACCTACTCCCCAGTGGATAAAACCAACATCCCTACGAATCACGTCAATATCCCCAGCAAATTAAAACTCCATCCTTGTCATGTTAACATTATACCTCTGATAGGCTGTTTTACAAATCTCGCTCTAAATCCCCATGGAGTTCTATGACATATAATCTTTCATGAGATTCATATTCTTAGCTCCCCAGCGAGTCTCCAATAGACCCTCTTCTATTATTTTCCTCTCAGTCCCCAATGGACTTTCTTGGTTATCACGTTAATAATACACCTCTGACAATATCTTTAAAAAAAATATATCCAAAGGAGATACCAATTTTTCACAGAATTTATGATCAAACCTTATTTCCCCCGATGGGATTATTTCTTTTACCGTTATGTCCAGCTTGTCACCTCTGAATGGTAGAAATTTTAAGCTTGGTGGCTTCTCAATCGGTTATGTCCATGTTACCTCTGAACCGATAGATAGCCGAGTCTCCCCTTTTTTGTTTACTGTTATGTCCAGTTTGTCACCTCTGAACAGTAAACACTCCGAGTTTGATAATTTCCAATCGGTTATGTCCATGTTATCTCTGAACCGACGGATATTCAGATCAACCTTCTAGTCCGATAGGGACTCTTCTCGTTGTTATGTCCAGTTTACCACCTCTGAACAGCGAACCCTCTTTTCTAGCGATTCCTAACCTGTTATATCCACATTACCTCTGAAAAGATGAATGCCTAGATCTCTTCCCTTTTATGGTACTCTAACTGTCATGTTCAGTCAACCGCCTCTGAACAGATGAGTCCATAACTTTGTTCTCTTTTTCTCTATTAAGGTCGGGAGCTCTTGCTATCATGTTAACATTAAACCTCTGAACAGCAGATTGCGAATCTGAGGTCCCTTAGTTGATCATGTCCAGTCAACCACCTCTGAACCAACAGGAGTCCAGATTCAATCCTTCTCTTCAGTCCCTCGTGGACTAGCTGCCAAGTTAATATGACTACCTCTGGCAGCGGATCTGAAGTTTAGTGTGTCTTAGTCTATCATGTCTAATATATCACCTCTGAATAGACGGGTCTCTAAAATCGGGTTCACCTCCACTTTGTCATCATGTCCAGATTGTAATACCCCGCTTCCAGAATACGTACTTAGTTGCGTATTCAGCTTTTCGATCGTATTTTTTGATTTACTTCCTGTATTTGACCGATTTCAATTTCAAATATCATTTTCCAATATATTAGATTTTATATGATTTTCTGGATTTTTCTTTAATTAAAATAAATTTCTTCAAAACCCGGTGTCGACCAGTGTCGCTGATCGATTCCTGGAATTTTAATTCTCAAACGGTTAAGAATTTCTAGAAGAGTCTTTAGACCTTATTTCTTAGAATGATATTTCCTACTTAAATACTTTTTCTGAGAATTTTATGAATTTATGAAAATTTCAACGGAGTCGGTAAATTACTGATTCCGGGATTTTTAGTTTTAAAACTATAAAGTATTTCTTAAAAAGGATTTCACTATTAGTCTTCATATATTATTATTGATTTTTGGTAAAATTTACGAGTCGTTCCGAGATACTTGAATTTCGGACGATTTCGGTATTTTCCGAAATGTTTTCCGTATCTTAGACTTAAACCCAGGAACCTGCGTTTCCGATATTTTCATTTTTGGAGATCAAGAAAATATCTTCATTTTATAATTTCTTTTCCCTTTTTTCCTTTTTCTTTTTTTCTTTCCTTCTTTCCTTCCACCAAATTCCCAAAATATCTTCTCCTCCAAAATATCCAAATTTCCAACAAGCTCCACACCCTTCCCCATTAATGCCTTCTTTCTCTCTCTCTTCCATGGCCGGCCAAGTGGCCAAGGTGAGGGACACCCATCCCTTCTCCTATTTTGCAATAAACCCCCTCTCAAATTCCTTATTTACATCTCCTTTACAAAAATCAAAACCTATATAAACTTTCCTTTACAATTCTTTTCTCTTTTTTCCCTTCACCAAGAAAATAGCCTTCACCATTTCCTTCTCCATCTCAAACCCTAACTCCAAAGCTCACCTAGGTTTTCATCTCCATCTCTAGCAACCATCACTACCTTGGATTTGGATCGCATCTCTCTTCGTCGGAAGTATCGCCAAGGATCGAGTTGGTGATAGCCGTCGACAACGATCCGTTCGAACTCGTATAAGCTTCACATAACCATTCCTAGTGAGTATATCTACTCACCAAGACTAGACAACTTCCTTGTTTACTTGTGTTGATCATTCATGTTCACTTGTGCCATAAAAATCGTATTTTTAGCCCATAAACAACCATCAGAAAATCTGTTCTGTTACTGTTTTTCCCACGATTAGTCGACTTAACCTAGGGACCAGTCGACTAACCCACCTTAGCTGAACTTAACCCTTTTCTGATTTCACAGTTTTAGTCGACTAAGCCATATTACCAGTCGACTAGACCACCCTAGTCGACTACATTTTTAACCTAGTCGACTAATATTTCCCTGGACCAGAAAACACCAACTCTCGGTTCCAGTCGACTCATCCAAAATAATAGTCGACTTAGGACCCCTAGTCGACTACCCAATTCCCCATAGTCGACTCCTGTATCCCTGATATAAATCCCAACTTTCTGTATCACAATTTTAGTCGACTTAGCCCCACTATTAGTCGACTTAGGTATCTGTTAGTCGACTACACATCTCACCCTAGTCGACTAACTTTTCCTGAAACAGAAACCCAACTCTCTGTTTCCCAGTTTTAGTCGACTCATCTAGGCTAGTAGTCGACTTAAGACCCCTATTAGTCGACTAACCCTTCCACCTAGTCGACTAATTCTGACTGTTTGACTTAGTTAATTCTGTTCTGAACTTGGATCTTATTTGATGATACATGTGTGACATATTATCCCTGTTCATGCTTCATAACTGGTATTACATGACATGTTACTTGATGGATCTCACCACTTGTTACTTCATGATTTATTATTATATTCTCGCTCCATAATTTGTTAAATTGTGAATATCACCCCCTTATCATGTTATCTTTTAAACCAAGCATGATATACTTGACTTTTGTATAAAATGGACCAACTTACACATGGGTCGGGGGAAATATGCGGATATCGATATGTGTTCGTGTTTACAGTGGCATTAGGTATATTGTACAATCATATTCCGGTCTAACCTGAGGGCCTCCAGGGGACCGAGGGGAGTGCTTGCTCCCTCTTCCTGATACAGTCATGACAAAGGGCATACATAAGTCCCTCCTGATAGGCCTTGCGGCTGGTTCCGTCATCAAGCAACGGAACACCCTGGACCGTGGTCCCGGGCATGCACGGGACCCACTGTAAACATAGTTCGTCGATACAACCGCTGTTTCCAATAACAACCTTGCTTTACTAGGATATGGATCTATGTGCTCTGGGACGCTGGGTCACATAGTTAGATATCACAGTAAGACAAGTAATAATAATAAGACGTTAACTGTAGATTCATTGTATTAGGATTTTATCTCTTCATGCTTTTCATACTTATTAGTTGATATTCCTTATAATTGTTTCATCTTTCCTTATTCATGTCCCTTAGCCACTTGGCTATAGTTTGTTTATTATTATATGTCTTGACTCCTTGGATTTGCACATTCAGATTCCGAAGCTTGGAACGAAGTGGAGCCATCCACAGAGGACCGAGCTTACCTTAGTGAGCAGGTGGACTAGTTCCATTCCCCTCGTGCCAGACTCACCTTTTGACTCACGAGATCTTCTTTCTACTTGTGAGCTTTTTGTATACATATTTGTATATATTTCTTTTGGACTTGGTTATGATGTAATACACATGTATTGTGTAATACTTTATAATATCCTGTGATAACTTTGTATGTGTACTTCTTGTGTTGGCATATGTATGAATACCACGCTTTGTCGTGTACTCTGATCCTTGTTGTACTTTTATGCTTAGCGTATATACGTGGGGGCAATTTATGACCTACGTATATACGTCGCAGTGACGTCCCCGTATCCGTGAAATCGGGGCGTTACAGGTTGGTATCAGAGCCTGGCTCTCAAACCTAAAGTACAATCAAGCAGCAAATTCTAGAAATTGCTTATGCCAACTACAATATACAAAGTTATTAAGTCCTTCTTGATTCCTTCCTTGATTCATTCCCTTGTATCCTAAACCCCTTCCAATTGTTTTCAAATTCCAGTTTTCTATTCCTAACTCGGTATGGAGCGAAGGACGGGCCGTAACCACTCCGGGCAAGCGTCGAATGGACCCACGGGAGAGAATGTGGACATTCTGAGGGTCATTCAAACAATGATGGAAAACCAGCAGCAGCAGACAGAACTTCTCCGGCAAGAGTTGACAGCTCCAAAAGAGCAGAGGCCGGGGAATATTTCAGATTTCAGGAGGCTGCAGCCAGCCATCTTCACGGGAGAAGAGAAGCCTTTGGATGCTGAGCAATGGCTGACAGACACCACTGATTTGCTGAATGCAGCCAGGGTACCAAAGGAGAACCAAGTTGAGGTCGCCAAGATTCAGTTGAAAGATGTTGCTAGAACTTGGTGGCTTGCTGAAGAGGCCAGACTGGAGAAGCCTGTCACCTGGGACACATTCTCCAAGAGCTTCTATGCCAGATTCTTCCCTGCTACTGCTCAGAAGGACATGGAGGAGCAGTTCATCAGACTCCAGCAGTGGAACAAGTCCGTGGACGAGTACGCCGCGGAGTTTCTCAGACTCAGCCGCTTTGCTCCGTACATGGTGACGGATGAGGAGAAGCGGGCAAGCAGATTCCAGCAGGGCCTGCATATGGACATACAGGTCTTCTTGATGCCCCAGCAGCTGAAGACTTATTCTGAGGTTCTCACCATAGCTCGAGAGGTGGAGCGTGGGCTTGAGAAGAAGAAAGTTGACCAGATGGGGAGCCAGGCCATGAAGAGGCCGTTTGCACCAATGGGAAGAGGAGGCCCATATAGAGCAGCAAAGGTTCAGAGGCAACCATTCAGACCAGCTCCTTACCAGATGGCTCGACCAGGTCCTATCTGCAACTTTTGCCAGAAACCAGGGCATTCTCAGCAGAATTGCCGTAGGGCAAATGGATGGTGTTTGGTGTGTGGATCTCGAGATCATTCCATTAAAGTTTGTCCACACAGGAGAATGGGGATAGCAAATCAGACCTTGCCAGCACTTCAGGGACCCAATGGACAGAGGGCATTTCCAGGGCCACTTGGGCAGAGGAATCAGGGACCAGTGATGAGGAGAGCTCTTCCCCTTCCGCCACAGCATGTTGTTCGCCCAGTCCAGAGAGGAGCCAGGACTGCAGCAGGGCGTGGTAGAGGTCAGGCTTACAATCTGACAGCAGAAGAGGCTGAGACTTCAGAGGAAGTGATAACAGGTAACATCAGAGTTCATTCAAAACTGTTCTCACTCTCTTCGATTCAGGTGCATCCCATTGTTATATCTCAGACCATTTTATGGCTATGCATTCTATACCTGTTAGATCTTTAGACCACAAATGGGAGATTAGTACAGGGAATGGGGTAGTCATATCTTCTAGAGTCTGTACTGATTGTCCAGTAGAACTATGTGATAAGATCTTGGCCATAGATATGATCGTACTAGACACCAAAGGGTACGACGTAATCTTAGGCATGACCTGGCTCAGTCAGTACCATGCAGTTATTGATTGTAGGGAGAAGAAAATTAATTTCAGAATCCCTCATCAACCGGAGTTCCAATTCAGTGGAGAAGTGAAGTCTACCAAGGGAAAGACACGGATGACTACTTCGGAGGTTCAGAAGCAGAAGGTACCAGTGTGGAGTGAATTCCCAGGAGTGTTTGCTGAAATCTCAGGACTGCCACCTGAAAGGATGATCGAGTTCTCTATTGACACAGTTCCAGGAGCAGCTCCTATATCCAAGGCTCCATACAGGATGGCACCGACGGAGTTAGAGATCTTGAAGAAGCAGCTACAAGAATATTCAGACAGGGGATTGATTAGGCCAAGTACTTCACCATGGGGGGCTCCAGTACTGTTGGCAAACAAGAAGGATGGTGGTAAGAGACTTTGTATCGACTATAGGGAGTTGAACAAAGTTACCATCAAGAACAAGTATCCTTTACCCAGGATTGATGATCTGTTTGATCAGCTTCATGGAGCCCGTGTATTCTCTAAATTGGATTTACAGTCGGGTTACCATCAGCTGAGGGTAAAGAAGGAGGATATCCCGAAGACGGCATTCAGGACCCGTTATGGCCACTATGAGTTTCTAGTTATGCCTTTCGGAGTCACCAATGCCCTGCAGTTTTCATGGATTTGATGAACCGAGTATTCTCGCCTTATCTGGATCAGTTTGTTGTTGTTTTCATAGATGACATCCTGATCTATTCAAGGAGCAACAGGGAGCATGCAGAACACTTGAGGATTGTATTGCAGACTCTCCAGCAGGAGCAGCTTCATGCTAAGAGGAGCAAGTGTGATTTCTGGTTGGACAGCATAGCTTTCCTTGGACACATAGTTTCAGCAGAAGGAATTTCAGTTGATCCCAGCAAAGTCCAGGCAGTGAAGGATTGGCCCATTCCAAGGACGGTGACTGAGATTAAGAGTTTTCTTGGACTAGCCGGATATTACAGACGCTTTGTCCAGGATTTCTCTAGGATTGCAGCTCCATTGACTAAGCTCACCCGGAAAGGGGAAAGGTACATTTGGACTGAGGAGTGTACTGCAGCATTTGAGCAATTGAAGCAGAGGCTCATTTCAGCTCCAATCTTGAAGACTCCCTCAGGGAGGGGAGGGATGGTCATATTCAGTGATGCATCAGGAAAAGGCCTGGGATGTGTACTTATGCAACATGATCATGTTATAGCTTATGCATCTAGGCAACTGAAGACTCATGAGCGGAATTACCCAACTCATGACTTGGAGCTAGCAGCTGTGATATTTGCATTGAAGATCTGGAGGCATTATCTTTTGGGAGATAAAGTATTGATATATACAGATCACAAGAGCCTCAAGTATATTTTCTCACAGAAAGAGTTGAATATGAGGCAGAGGAGATGGCTTGAACTGATGGCGGACTATGATATTGACTTGCAATATCATCCAGGCAAGGTCAATACAGTTCCAGATGCACTGAGTAGGATGCCCGAGAATAGAGTGCTTGTCCAGCTCACTCAGCAGAAGGAGTTGATTCGAGACTTCATCAGATTGGACTTGATGTTAGTTCGAAGGACTGAGAAGGCAGGGCAGTTCATGACTTTGCAGATTCAGTCAACATTGATTGATGAGATCAGGGAAGCTCAGAAGGAAGATCCCAGGTTACAGAAATTCCGAGCTCAGGTAGAGGCTGGATTGAGGACTGATATCAGCATTCATCCGGATGGTGCCTTATACTTTGGTAGCAGGATTTGTGTTTCCCAAGGAGATGTTCGGCAGAAGATCTTGGCAGAAGCACACAGTTCAGCATATTCCATCCACCCAGGGGGAAACAAGATGTATCAGGACTTGAAGAAGCAGTTTTGGTGGAATGCTATGAAGAGGGAGATAGCTCAGTTTGTAGCCAAGTGTCTGGTGTGCCAGCAGATAAAGATAGAGCATCAGAGGACAGCTGGACTTCTACAACCTTTACCGATACCTGAGTGGAAGTGGGAGCACATCACCATGGATTTTGTCACGGCATTGCCTCGCAGTCCTAAAGGTAATAATGCTGTGTGGGTAATCATTGATCGCCTCACCAAGTCAGCTCACTTCATACCATTCAGGGTGGGTCAGACAACAGAGGTTCTGGCAGACAAGTACATGAAGGAGATAGTTTATCTGCATGGAGTTCCAGTCAGTATTGTTTCAGATAGAGACACCAGATTCAGATCCCATTTCTGGGAGAGTCTCCAAGAAAGTTTGGGAACCCGTCTGAAATTCAGTACGTCATACCATCCTCAGACAGACGGGCAATCAGAGAGGACTATCCAGATCCTTGAAGATATGCTAAGGGCCTGCATGATTGAGTTTAAGGGATCTTGGGAAGATCATCTTCACTTGGCTGAGTTTTCTTATAACAACAGCTATCAAGCAAGTATCAAGATGGCACCTTTTGAGGCACTGTATGGAAGAAAGTGCAGATCACCGATTCGTTGGGATGAAGTCGGTGAGAGGGGACTTTTGGGGCCAGAGATTCTGATTCAGACCACAGAGAAAGTCAGAATCATCAGAGATCATCTCAGGGCAGCTCAAAGCCGTCAGAAGAGTTGGGCTGACACACAGAGAAGGCCATTGGAGTTCCAGGCAGGAGATCATGTGTTCTTGAAGATATCACCTACCAAGGGAGTTATCCGGTTCGGTACTCGTGGAAAGCTTAGTCCGAGGTACATCGGCCCATTCGAGATTTTGGAGCGAGTAGGAGATGTGTCTTACAGATTGGCCTTACCTCCATCTTTGGACGGAGTGCACAATGTTTTCCACGTATCTCAGTTGAGGAAGTATGTCAAGGATGATAGTCATATTTTGGATCATTCCGAACTGGAACTGCAGCCAGATTTATCATATCAGGAACAGCCGATGGCCATCCTGAACAGAAGTGTGAAGACACTGAAGAACAAGGCTATACCATTGGTATTGGTGTCTTGGAACAGACATGCACCGGGAGAAGCCACATGGGAACGAGAGGATGTTATCCGAGAGCGTTACCCTCAACTCTTCACATCTTGATTTGGTAAAAACACTTTCCTTCTATTCTTTTCTACTGTTATCTCTCATCTTTTCCTTATCTATCTGTTACCTTTCCTGTTACCTTTCACCTTATGAAATTTCGAGGACGAAATTTTTGTAAGGTGGATGGATTGTAATACCCCGTTTCCAGAATACGTACTTAGTTGCGTATTCAGCTTTTCGATCGTATTTTTGATTTACTTCCTGTATTTGACCGATTTCAATTTCAAATATCATTTTCCAATATATTAGATTTTATATGATTTTCTGGATTTTTCTTTAATTAAAATAAATTTCTTCAAAACCGGTGTCGACCAGTGTCGCTGATCGATTCCTGGAATTTTAATTCTCAAACGGTTAAGAATTTCTAGAAGAGTCTTTAGACCTTATTTCTTAGAATGATATTTCCTACTTAAATACTTTTTCTGAGAATTTTATGAATTTATGAAAATTTCAACGGAGTCGGTAAATTACTGATTCCGGGATTTTAGTTTTAAAACTATAAAGTATTTCTTAAAAAGGATTTCACTATTAGTCTTCATATATTATTATTGATTTTTGGTAAAATTTACGAGTCGTTCCGAGATACTTGAATTTCGGACGATTTCGGTATTTTCCGAAATGTTTTCCGTATCTTAGACTTAAACCCAGGAACCTGCGTTTCCGATATTTTCATTTTTGGAGATCAAGAAAATATCTTCATTTTATAATTTCTTTTCCCTTTTTTCCTTTTTCTTTTTTCTTTCCTTCTTTCCTTCCACCAAATTCCCAAAATATCTTCTCCTCCAAAATATCCAAATTTCCAACAAACTCCACACCCTTCCCCATTAATGCCTTCTTTCTCTCTCTCTTCCATGGCCGGCCAAGTGGCCAAGGTGAGGGACACCCATCCCTTCTCCTATTTTGCAATAAACCCCCTCTCAAATTCCTTATTTACATCTCCTTTACAAAAATCAAAACCTATATAAACTTTCCTTTACAATTCTTTTCTCTTTTTTCACTTCACCAAGAAAATAGCCTTCACCATTTCCTTCTCCATCTCAAACCCTAACTCCAAAGCTCACCTAGGTTTTCATCTCCATCTCTAGCAACCATCACTACCTTGGATTTGGATCGCATCTCTCTTCGTCGGAAGTATCGCCAAGGATCGAGTTGGTGATAGCCGTCGACAACGATCCGTTCGAACTCGTATAAGCTTCACATAACCATTCCTAGTGAGTATATCTACTCACCAAGACTAGACAACTTCCTTGTTTACTTGTGTTGATCATTCATGTTCACTTGTGCCATAAAAATCGTATTTTTAGCCCATCAAACAACCATCAGAAAATCTGTTCTGTTACTGTTTTTCCCACGATTAGTCGACTTAACCTAGGGACCAGTCGACTAACCCACCTTAGCTGAACTTAACCCTTTTCTGATTTCACAGTTTTAGTCGACTAAGCCATATTACCAGTCGACTAGACCACCCTGTCGACTACATTTTTAACCTAGTCGACTAATATTTCCCTGGACCAGAAAACACCAACTCTCGGTTCCAGTCGACTCATCCAAAATAATAGTCGACTTAGGACCCCTAGTCGACTACCCAATTCCCCATAGTCGACTCCTGTATCCCTGATATAAATCCCAACTTTCTGTATCACAATTTAGTCGACTTAGCCCCACTATTAGTCGACTTAGGTATCTGTTAGTCGACTACACATCTCACCCTAGTCGACTAACTTTTCCTGAAACAGAAACCCAACTCTCTGTTTCCCAGTTTTAGTCGACTCATCTAGGCTAGTAGTCGACTTAAGACCCCTATTAGTCGACTAACCCTTCCACCTAGTCGACTAATTCTGACTGTTTGACTTAGTTAATTCTGTTCTGAACTTGGATCTTATTTGATGATACATGTGTGACATATTATCCCTGTTCATGCTTCATAACTGGTATTACATGACATGTTACTTGATGGATCTCACCACTTGTTACTTCATGATTTATTATTATATTCTCGCTCCATAATTTGTTAAATTGTGAATATCACCCCCTTATCATGTTATCTTTTAAACCAAGCATGATATACTTGACTTTTGTATAAAATGGACCAACTTACACATGGGTCGGGGGAAATATGCGGATATCGATATGTGTTCGTGTTTACAGTGGCATTAGGTATATTGTACAATCATATTCCGGTCTAACCTGAGGGCCTCCAGGGACCGAGGGGAGTGCTTGCTCCCTCTTCCTGATACAGTCATGACAAAGGGCATACATAAGTCCCTCCTGATAGGCCTTGCGGCTGGTTCCGTCATCAAGCAACGGAACACCCTAGACCGTGGTCCCGGGCATGCACGGGACCCACTGTAAACATAGTTCGTCGATACAACCGCTGTTTCCAATAACAACCTTGCTTTACTAGGATATGGATCTATGTGCTCTGGGACGCTGGGTCACATAGTTAGATATCACAGTAAGACAAGTAATAATAATAAGACGTTAACTGTAGATTCATTGTATTAGGATTTTATCTCTTCATGCTTTTCATACTTATTAGTTGATATTCCTTATAATTGTTTCATCTTTCCTTATTCAAGTCCCTTAGCCACTTGGCTATAGTTTATTTATTATTATATGTCTTGACTCCTTGGATTTGCACATTCAGATTCCGAAGCTTGGAACGAAGTGGAGCCATCCACAGAGGACCGAGCTTACCTTAGTGAGCAGGCGGACTAGTTCCATTCCCCTCGTGCCAGACTCACCTTTTGACTCACGAGATCTTCTTTCTACTTGTGAGCTTTTTGTATACATATTTGTATATATTTCTTTTGGACTTGGTTATGATGTAATACACATGTATTGTGTAATACTTTATAATATCCTGTGATAACTTTGTATGTGTACTTCTTGTGTTGGCATATGTATGAATACCACGCTTTGTCGTGTACTCTGATCCTTGTTGTACTTTTATGCTTAGCGTATATACGTGGGGGCAATTTATGACCTACGTATATACGTCGCAGTGACGTCCCCGTATCCGTGGAATCGGGGCGTTACACAGATCATCACCTCTGAATGACAAAATTTTGACCAATCATGCCTAGTTTGTCACTGTTAACTGGCAAATCCTAGGCCTCATTTGTCTTAGTTCAGTAGGAACTATCATAGGTTGTGGTATCTAATTTATCATAACTTATTAACAAATCTGATGGTCTTTAATCTGTTATGTTAATATTTACCTCTAAACAGTAAAGATCGTCAAGCTCACTCTTTTCTATCCTCATCTCAACATGATTTAAGTCGTCATTTTTCAAATTTATAACTAATTCCATCGGTTCATCACCTTTGTCTAGATTAGTAATACCATTATTTTCTTTCTTTTTGAGGATTGTAGTATAACTTGAAAGTAAGAATTGCAAACGCAGACGATAAGACAAGTTGGAAGCATAACAGAGAGGTCAAATAAAATTACTTTTTATTGATTCAAAAAGGGGAATACATGGATTACAAGCTAGTTGGGTACTTCATAAGACTTGATCCGTTCTTCAAGGATGGCCAGCCTGTTCTTCCTCTCCTCAGTAGCTCTGATGAATGCTTGCGATCTCAACTCGGCCTCATTAAAGTTCGCTGTCTGGGACAGACGAGCCTCAATTTTAGCTAAAGTTGCCCTCTGTGCTAGCTCCTATTGCAGGACTTCATCATTCTGGGCCTTGAGCTGCTCTAGCCGAGCAATCTCCTCAAGACGCACCGGTTCAGCCTTGGACAGAAGAAGATTGGCTCTCTTGATCATCTCTTTGGCCTTTTCAATCTTATCCTCAGCGTCGAGAAGAGCTTTATTAGAAGCATCTATGGCATCTCTAATTTCTACTTTTCTTATCTCCAAGGATTTTAAATCTGAAGATATTGCCTTAGCTGCTTCCTGTGCTGCAAGATGAGCTTCACGCATTTGAGCAGTAAGGCGTTCAAGCTGTTCATTAACTGAGGAGTCCAAATCTGAATTGCTGAGGTGACGCCACTCGCCCACGTCCCTCTCAAGCCTTTCTACCAGAAGCTTTAATGTGGCAGCTTGGTCATCCCTTCCAAAGTCTCGAATGCTATCAATATTTCAAGAGAGGACCACCTTTAAAGCAGAAAATGAGGTGGTTGAGCCCTTCAAAACCAGAGAAACAGATCACTTCAGGCTTTTATAAAAGCTATCAACCATCTCGGCCACAAATTCTTTCTCGGCTTCAACTACTCCTGGTGAGCGATAGTACCTGAAGACAAAGCTTCCACTAGTTTCACTGTCATACAGTAGAGGAAATGATAGAAGCACTAGTTGAAGAAAGACGAGGGATCACTGGTGATCTAGGAGGAGTCCTCATTGAAACCAGTACACCAGCCACGATGGAAGTAGGGCTAGTGACTATCTCCGAAAGAACTGGCTCAACAGCCAGTGTCGGAGACGTAGGGCTGGAAATTATCTTCAGCCCGGCGGTTGTAAGGATAGGTAGCGTCAAAGAAACCACTTGCATCTCACCTACCGATGCAGTCAGGAGCGAGATTGGTTCTGTAACCACCATCTCCTAAGCCTCTTTAACTCCACTGGCAGGCTCAGGCCGATAAGAGGGCAGGTCGTGATACAAGATATCCAACTCGGCAACATCTATTGCAGCTGAAGTACTTGCCTCACCCTTGATTCCCTCAAGAAGATCAGCTGGTTCCCTTGAAGTCGATGCGCCCAAAGGCAGAACACTTATGAAAAGACTTTGTTGAAAATAGGTATAACAAATATCAGGGGAAAATTCCCTATAAGAGATCAAAGTATTACCAAGAGGAGATATTGCCTTGCCTCAGCAACAGTCTCTCTCTGGACTTCCTCGATGGCAACGTTAATTTTGCCGGGCTCCATATAAAAGGCTTTGGCAGATGTAGGAGGGACGTCTGGCTCACCCTCGCTCGCTGAAGCCTCTGTGGTCCATCCTATAGAGCTTGAGGCCATTGGACTCTCTTTCGAGGTTCCAGCACCCGAAGGACCGACATCAGCCGCGTCACCACTGGAATCTTCTAAGACGACGAAGTAGCTAGCTTCGTCACCTTCCTTATAAGTAAACAGGGGATCATAATAATCCCCCTGTTCTCCTGCTGCCTCAGCTCCTGGTTCTTTTGCAGCCCCCGTTCCTGAATCATAGGATAAACAAATGAGCTATACGAAATATATAAGTACATGTCAAAAAGAAAATGAGTGAAACTGGTCTTACCTAGGTTAGGAACAGCTTTATCAGTCGTCTGCTTTTGCGCCGATAGTTTAATAACTAACGGGGCAGGAGGAGGAGGCACTGCAGCTGATTTGCTCTCTGCAATAACGGTGGGAGTGTAGCGACGAGGCCTTTTCACCACCCTCTTCCTACGGGATCCACCTTACCGCTTTCGTTTGAAGTGGACGTCGAGATCTTCTTCCTCCACCTCTTCCACCTCCATTCTTCCATAGGGGCTATGCCTACCCCACCGGGAGCATCTGATGGAACCTCAGCGCCTACGTCTCCTTCAAAGTGGGGACTTTTCGCATCTGAAGCCTCACTGTCTGCAGTGGCGACGAACTCCGGGAGGCCTGGCACCCGGACCCTTTTGCCCTCACCTTCTCAGTGACTTTTCGCTTTAGCCGCTGATAAATTAACTTCACGCCAAAAAAATTAATAGAAAGTCTGGTTGGCGCAGAGTTTGAAGTCCTATACCACTGACAGAACCCCAAAGTCGTCAGAAGGTTTGGG
The DNA here is from genome assembly GCA_038442645.1 of Agave tequilana. NCBI lineage: Eukaryota > Viridiplantae > Streptophyta > Magnoliopsida > Asparagales > Asparagaceae > Agave > Agave tequilana. The sequence goes on from JAVJIF010032833.1 coordinate 41,032, forward strand.
GTCCTCAACGGCATGCACAACCATGCCTCAGTACAGCCAGCGATGAAGAATCACCAGGCGCGAGCACCGTCAATAAGGCTCCCCATGAAGGTCAGGCTGGTGTTCGGATTACCAACATAAAGTTGGTCACACCTGAACTGACGAGCAAATTGACTCGGGACATAAGGCTCCAAATAGCAGGTATCCCCACTCCTGTACACCAGATAAGACGACCGGATGCTAACAAGCCATTCGAAGATCTCCCAGCTTAGCGACATCTTCCCATCTCCCACATCCTTGAATTCTTCACCATAGCCCGCATCGCGAATGTAGGGGAAGCACCGGAAGAGACTATAGACGTCGTACCGACACAGCAGCTTGCGGACTGTGGCCACATAAATCCATAACCAGGAAGATCCCTCAAATCGGCGGAGAATCGCCATTCGAACACCTTCTGAAGGTTCTTCACTAACTTGAATAATAGCTGGGCAGTGAAAAGCGAACCATGCCATCAAATAGGCGTATGGCAAGCCGATCTTGGGGTTTGGTCTGTCACGGGGCAAGATAGTGTCCTTCCCCCTTTTCGTCGTTGGGGGTCTGCAAAAAGTCTCCGTCAATGCATGAAGGCCCCACTGAATACAACACTCTATTGCCGGGAGAAGTCCAAGGGAATGACCGTGAACTAGATGAACGGCTGGCAATAAGACAGTCGAAAAAATAACATCGCTAGAAGGAGATGGTACTACATATCTCTTCAACCAAACCGATAAAAAACCCGGTCAAAAGTGCTTTCTGGGACATCGGTCGATGGGCCTGATGATGGAAACTTCTGAGAATGTCACCCTTCTCATAGATACCATCATCTTCTTCCAAGACCATATCTCCCTGAGAATGTTCTTTCATCCTCCAAAAAATGTCTTCATCTGCAACCCCATAGTGAGCCGCTTCAGGAGCATCTTCCAGGTTGGGGAACAGATAATTCCCCCAGCTCTTCGAACTGCTCGAAGCTCCATTATGGTTCCCATGCATACTCGAGCAGATGTAAAAATGGCACATCAATTCTCGGTAGGTCTCGAACAGGGCGGAGTCCTATTTCTCCAGAAGTGCCAATTCAGCTTCACATGGGAAGTATTCTTCATAGAGGAGAGACCCAAGTGGTAGGGCAGAGACTTCCTACATCTCGTGCAAGACCATACCCAGTTCGCCTACAGGGGTAAAAAAAGTCCCTGTAGCAGGGCAGTATAATTCAAAGATAGCGTAGAAATTCGCTACGCTTATCTGAATACCATAGCAGGTTGCTCTGACAGACTCATGGAGTTCCAGCCTCCAAATCCTCCTCACAGTGGACCAAGACATACATGGTCAAATCCCTCCACCAGGCCTTGGAGGATGAATCCAGCCGGGGTCCTGAAATCAATTGCAGGATAGTTGCTGTGGACTTTGAAGAATTGATTTCCAAAGGTTTGAGCCATAGCGGGACTTTCCCCTATCGGGATGTCTTGGAGAACGTTCCCAGGGTGGAGACCCAATATACAGCGAGGAGGACCTGCCCTTGTATAACCGGGAGATGTGTCTATCAATTTACCCACATGAGTAGAGTCAGTGGTCTGAGTCACTTGCCACTTCATCTTCCGAGGCCTCGTCACGCATTGGAAGAAAGACAGCGGGTAATGACGCTTGCTAGACGGGAGGTAATACTTCTCGCCATCCAGATTGAAGATCCACTGCCCTTCCCCAGCCAGCAACTGATGATCGGTGTCGGGCGCTGTGTCCCTAAACATGAAGCCAAGCTTTCGATAAATTTTTCGATCACAATCCTCGAGGGGAGCGTAGTTAAGATGCTCCTCATGGTACGCTGATCTCCGGCGTAGATCAGGGCATCCCGGCTAGGAGCGCTCCGCTCGCTGAATAATGAGGCTTGCCCCTGGAATTGCAGGCTAACATTGCCATCCAGTCCCTTGGCTGTTCCAAAGAGGCTGTTCAAAGGTCCCGAAGTATAGTGTACTGCAAAGTAAGAAGAAACTATATTAGTCCATTAGCCAAAGAAAAAAAAAAGAAAAGAAAATTGCTAAGGCATAGCTTCGCTCTCCAAGCGAAGCTAGCCTAGCATTAGCTTCGCCCTGAGGCTCAGCTCCACATCCTGCATGAAGGCAGAGTACAGAAAATCTCCAAGTGTAGCTTTGCTCCGGAAGATTAGCTTCGCATTCTGTCACTGAACAGAATACAGAAAAGCCCCAAGGGCTAACTTCACTGGAAAGGCACTTGTGCCTAAAACTGTTCAATGGACTTTAAAGTCCTCTTCCAAGCTACGCCTCTAGATCTAGCTTCGCATCCTGTCATTTGACAGAATGTGAACCGCCCTAAGGGCTAGCTTCGCATAGAAGCTGAGAGAAGAAACTATTGGTTTCTAGATTTCAAGTTGAGAAATTAAGAGGAATTAAATCCCCTAAAAATTTGGGAAAGTTAAATTAAGGGAGAGCAACTCCCTGAGATCACTAGATCATGGTGAAGCACTCCAGATTCACCATTAAGTAGCCAGTAAATGGCTTCAAAAAAAGATGAAAATCTCTGGACAAGAGGGAAAAATTCCTACCCGTAATGGGGCGTTCGATGACCGGAGGAGAAGAGGGCGCCTCCGTAGCAGAGGTCGCTGCCTCTTTGCCTGCTCGTTGTTTAGTAGCGATGAAGAACTGTGACGTTCTAAAAATCTGCTTGAGGAAGAAGAACAAAGAGAGAGGAGTTTCGCTCTCTGAAAATTTGATTCTAAGAAAAGATAATCTTCTCTTTCAGCCCATCGGGCTTTTATAGACATAAAAGTGTCTAACTTCGCCTCCTCAAAAGGAGCGCAGGCGGTCGTTTCAAATTAATTTGAAACGGTACCTAAGCGCCTTCCTCGAGAAGCCTTGCTTTAGCCCCACCAAGGGCTAGCTCTGCTGCGAGTTCAGCGTCGGCTTCGCGCAACGCTTGATTAACTTCGCTGAAAGCTGAACTTTAGCTCCGCTAAAAGCTCATATTTAGCTTCGCGAAAATTTCATGCTAGCTCCGCTGGAAGCTCGTTCATGACTTAGCCGGAATCCATCTTCAGCTTTGCAGGAAGATTAGCTCCGCTAAGAGCTTTTCTTTCCTCCCCAGGAAAAGGCTTACCTAAGCCAGTCCATTCCAGTTGCTTTCGAAGTTCAAAATAAAAAAAGGAGCAAAGTAAATAAGCAAAAAGTAAAAATTTTATTGATTCAAAAGGGAAGATACATTGATAATGCATCAAGATTGTCTTTCATACGATAGAGTTTTTGCTTCAAAGGAGTACAAGTTGTCCTATCTACTTTCAGAATGATAAGCCGTCCCAAGACCACCAGACCAACTAGATACAGAAGGTCTTCCTCCTGTACAAGGTCGTAATCCTTCGCTTAATGACAGATTTTGCCATTAAGGAGCTGGATCTTCCTTAACTAAAATTAGCAAAGGAAGGATCTGAGACCTTACTGGTGATGTTCACTTTCCCGAAGTGGATCATCTTAGATAAGCGACTATCAGTCCCTTCCCGAAGTGGATCATCTCGGATAAGCGACCGCCGGTCTCTTCTTGGAACGCGCATCAGCTGCACCAATATGTTCCTCTTGCTTATGATCAAAGCTTCAACTTGAAAATCAAGAGGCATACTTCGTTCTCCTTCATCAGGACGAAAGAATGGGGAGCACAGTACACTGCAATGCAAATAGGAAACAAGTTATCATTAATTAAATAAAAAAAAGGGAAGGGACGAAGTACTAAGTCAAAGTTTTATTCTTTAGGCAAAGCTACCCAGTTGTGCCCTGAAAATGGATTTTAGTTAAGCAGAGGATAGCCTCGCTTGCACAGTAACATTAGACCAACTTAGCATAAGCCAAGTCTTAGCTCTGCCCAAGGCAGTTAGGCTGGAGAAGCCTCAAACAGGACCAAGTCCTAGCCTCGCCTATATGGCTAGGCCAGACTAGCCTGGAAGGGCACAGTCTTGACCCCACCTATATGGCAAGACTGGCTCAACCTTGAAGAGGCCAAGTCCTAAACCTCGCTTATATGGCAGATTTAACAGATCTAGGCAGGAATTTCGCATGGAAAGGTCCTTTGCCTGATCAGGCAAGAATGCTAGCTTCGTCGGGAAGCTCGAAAATAGGGTTGAAACCCTTTTCTGAAAGTTAGCCAAATGCAGAGACTAAGGGAATTTAATCCCTGAGATAGCTAGTAAAGCTATGAAAATTAAGGGAGATAAACTCCCTAAAATCACTGGATGGCCGAGACTCACCAGATCTTGATTGGATAATAACCAGAGTGAGTCCTCACTACTTCAGGGACCTCAGTCTCCTTGCTTGAGCAATGGGGAGGGGTCATAAAATAACCTCCCAGAAAGAGAGGAGTATATTTCTCTGAGAAGGACTATAAGAGTCCTATTTATAGGCCTCGTGGCCTGACCACGCCGCTACCACTTCAAGCTTGGGAGAGCGAGCGAAGTTAAAGCATTCAAAGGCTTGACCTTAAGAAAGGGAATAATCTCCCTCGGGAATGCACATGAAGTTATTTGAACTTCGGAAAAGGGAATAATTTCCCTCGTAAATGCACGGGAAGTTATTCAAATCTTGAAAAAGGGAGCAATTTCTCTCGTAACTCACAAAAGCGGTTAGCCTTGGGAACGGAACATCGCTCCATCACAACAAGCGTGAGGCTAATGCTCGTATGCCAATCCAGTTTGAAGTGAAGCTACTTCAGGAAGTCTAAAGGTGAAGCTACTGAGAAGCGTGAAGCTACCCAGAAGCGTGAAGCTACATGAAAGCGGATTGTTACAATGCCTCAGCGAACCTATTCCAGCCTAGAAGCGGGGCTAAAGGCGAAGTTGAACTCAACCACCAAGGCGACGTTCACATTCACGTACCATTGGTCATCAATCAAAGCAGTTCAAAGTATTTCGAAATCTGAACCATTCCATTGCATATTTATGAAACTTTGAAGGGGGTCTTGTTGACACTCTAAAAAGACAGAACTTTCGCATTTATCTTCAACCAGTCTGAACGATGTCTAACTTATCGACATTTACAAAAGAAAGCAAAAGACAAGCTGACGACCAGGGATAAGACAATGACTCAGATTTTACTGATCCAGTGAAGCAGACAGTAAGCCAAAGTTGTCCTTGAAGAAATCTAAACAGGTTTGATATGCAGAGTTAGCTCAATACTCAGGCTCACATTAGCCCTAAGGGGTTAGCCTCGCCTGAGAGGCTAAGCTTATCTAGCTTCGCTATGAAGCTCCACAGGGAGCTAATTTACAGCTTCGTCCAGCTCTGCTGAGAGCTTCGCTCGAAAAATTCCCATTTAGCCCCGCCAGAGGCTGATCTAGGAGTTTCGCGCCAGCTGAGTCATAGCTCCGCTATGAGCTAAGTCTCAGCTTCGCACGAGACTCTGAAGGTAACTTCGCCTGAAGGTATGAGCTAAGTCTTAGCTTCACGTGATCTAGCTTCGCATGATCTAGCTCTGCAGTGGGCTTTGTCAGGTCATCAAATTGACCGTTTCAAAATCCCACGAGGGATTAATGGGTGAACCCCACTAATTCTAGTGGGATTAACGCCACTTTAAGTGGGCGGTTACACCCTCCCACTCCGTCCCACATTAAGTGGAGACAATTAAGTCATAAACGGCAAGAGGGCGTTCGTACGGACCCTCAAGCTTTGCCAGAAGCTCATAAAGAGCTTCACGGCAAGGCCATTTGCGAGCTTCGTGAAGCTAATAACTGATTCAGCTTTGCTGAATTCAAGGGGGCGGTTACACCCCACTTTTGACTATAAATAGTCCCTTACTGAACACAAAGGGGACACATACGGACGGACAGAGAGGAGATTGGCTAAAAGAAAGAGCAAAATTCCTAGCAAAAGGGTTATACTGATCTTCTGTTCTCTGATTCCCCAAACCAAGCAACAAGGGAGTCTTATTAGGAGGCAATTCGATCACCTGATCGATTGCATCGTCAAAAGGATAAAGTGATCACGCGCTGATCAGATTTCTACCGGCATATTTTTTCAGAAATCTCAGAGAAGATCTACTTATAATCTTTCCTTTTATTAGTTGTAATTTCACTCCTCAATTTCTTTTTGTAAATTTTCCCCCGAATCAATTTTCAATGGAAAACAGTAATGAGGGGAGTTAACCCCCATTATGGAGGGTTTTTAGGGGACAATTTTATCCCTGAAACCCCTATAAATAGTTCAGTTTGCTATTGAAGAGGGGTCAAATTTTTCAGCTGAGGAATACCAATAAAGAGTTAAACTCTTCTACTAACGTGCTGAGTTCAAATTTTTGCCTAAGTCTCTTTGAGATTTCATTGGATAGGAGTTATGCTACTCCGTCCGTGATCCAAGTAGAAGATTTTCAGAAGAGCTTGATGTTCACCCGGTCAATGAAAAACAAGAATCATTTTCCACCGCTATGTAAACAATCCAGCCTTAAACGAAGGGGAGATCCAACAATTCTCCCCTCTTTTGTAATTAGATTATTGATCCGTTGTAATTTTCCTTACAATCAAATAAAGAGGCTTGCACCCTTTAATTTTTTTCGAGGAAACAAGAGATGGCAACTCCGCTGGGGACTACTATCTCCACTGATGAGTAAGTTGCGGTGCAAGATGATGTCAGTTTCACGGGAAAAATGGTCGAGTCACTCGTTGTAGAATTCGATCAGGCAAATTATGAGGAGTTCCTCTCTTCTGGCTCCAAGAGCCCCAGGGTGGCACGGCAGTACCACGAGATCTCCTCAGAGATATGCTCTCAAGTCCCTTCGGAGTCTTCTCCAAAGATGGCCTACGCAAACAACGCCATTTCTTACCGCATCGCACATGTGGTCTGCGTCAACGTCTCCCACAGACCCGCGAGGCCAACGTCGTTGAAGGCCAATCTTGCCACGCCCCTTCTCTTCTTCAAATCCAGGTTATCGGGGGTTCCTAGCAATCCGTGAAGCGTAACTGGAATGCTGAATGTCGACAAAGGTGTGCGCACATCGACAACATATGCAAGAAGCTGAAAAAACCATCTATCCAGCAGATACCGATGCGAGGTTCATGCCTGCGTCTCTTCTGAACCACATCAGATGCGCAAAGTCTATGTTTGGATACCAAAACGCAGAGCTCAAGAGGCTCGCATTTCTGAGGCTACATGATGTTCAACAATGCGAGGTCCGCATCTCTTCTCATAGACACGAGACCCGCGTCTCTACAGCAGAACGCGGGACTCATAAAGTCTGTGTTTCTTAAGTGTCGACAGACAAATGCGACAATCAGCAACGCGAGGTCCGCGTCCCGCGTCTCAAAGCCAAATGCTAGAACTGCGTCTGTTCTATAGAATGTGAGCTTGCGTCTTTAAACCATGTGCCCCTGAGAAGTGTGTCTCGGAGTTGCGACACAAGGTTAACATTGCTCTCTGATAGCTAGGGTCAGAAGGGAGCTGAAAAATCCTCGTCCTTAGAGGCTCGAGGCTGGTCTCTTCAATCCCCCTCCGACGGATCTAAGGGATTACTTGATAAAGAGGAGGAGTGTTCATCGAATCACTCCACTATGCTGCTGTGAACGGCTCATCACAACGGTGCTCTTTGAATGCCACTGCAATCAGTCGATGTTCAAACGGTTGTCATCTACGTCAGTCTCTCGCTCGGCCAAAAGGCGTCGTTCTCGCACAAGAACTTTCTCTAACGCGGAGTACCCAGAAGTTACTGCGAGTATGGTGGGTCCAAGCACTACGCCAAGCAGAACTAAGGGAAAGCAACCAATAGTCAGCTCTGACGAGTCTGACACCAAGCCAGAAGGAGTGTATCGATATACCCGCACTCGAACTGGCGTGATAGCTCCAGTGGACTACAGTGCCCAAGCCCATGGCATCGAAGTAAGCGAGTCACACTCTGCCATCATAGAATCACATGCCTCGAACTCTTCTTTAGAGAAAAAAGACTTCGCGTATATGGCAAGCACTCCTGAAGAAATGGCCAGACGCTTTGAGCAGCAAGCTCAGGCCCAGAGGGAGCAACTCGATATGATTCGTGCTCAACAAGAATCTATCAACAGTCTTACGCAGATGCTTTCGCAATTGCTTGAGGACAAAAAGAAGAAGCCTAAGGCCAAGACTCCTTCCAAGAAGTCCAAAGGTAAACAAAAGGAAGGGGAAAGCTTGTCTTCTGCAAATATTGAGGAGGAGGAGCATTCCAACTCTGAGTTATCCAAACATTCATCCGAAGAGTAAGGCAACTCAAAAAAATACACGCACTCATTTCAAAAGAATAAGTAAACTGGAACAATAGCTTGAAGCCTTTGCCAGTCGGAAAGGCTTACAAGAAGCAGGAGTAGTCCGGCCATACTCAGCTGAGTGGGATCTTATCCCATACCCTCTTAAGTTCAAAGCTCTGACCCTATAGGCCTTCAATGGCAAGGGGTTACCGAAACATCACATATACTACTTCAAGTCTCAGACAGAGAATGTAATATCAAATGATGCCATCCTGGAATGTTTATTCATCGGCACCCTGAAGGGGATCGCTTTTGAATAGTTCATGAAGCTCCCAGAAGGCTCCATCAAGAATCGGGGTCTGGAGAAGCTTTTTCATATACGCTTCTTCGAAGACGGCTCAGAGATTACCATGCCAACTCTCTTAGCGACGAGGCAACAGAAAGGGGAGTCAGTTAAAATATTTGTGAGGAGATTTCAGAATGTGGCACTCCGATGTCCTAGCAGTATGACCCAGGCCACCCTGGTAGAAACATGTCATCACAATTTGCAAACCCACTCCTAACTCAGATAGGAGTAGCTGAAGGCCGTACTTGAAAGCAGTTGGTCAAACAAAGCGAACAGGCAGAAGAGATTATCGCCAGGGTTAAGGCGGAAGGAAATAAGCCCAAACCTAAAAAGTCAACAAGGCGCACGCCAAAAGCATCTTTCCAAGCTAAAAGGAAGGACACACTGGCGACAGAGACAAAGTCTTCCTCTAAGCCCCAACCAGCTAGAGGGGGTAGCTCTTCAATCCAGCAACGCGCCAACAAGATACTAGTACCGATGTAGGTGATGACCCCTAGTCGACAATAGATGCCCTGACATCATTACATGTACCGGTGAGATCATCTTTCACGGTATATCAAAGCATCAGTGATGCGGAAGGATCCTTCTTCGGGGTCCCAGCAAGACGCAAAGGCCAGAAATCGATTCTTTTCGGAAGAGTCGAGTCCAAAATAATGACTTGCGAAGATTCAGAAAGCGAGACTGAACTTCCTCAGTTCTCTCATTTCGAGTCAATTGTACTCAGAATGATGGAGAACATGGGGTATGATCTAACAAGTGGTCCTGGCTTGAACTTCAGCGAAGGAAGGAGAACACTGCTTTAATATTTCGTTCCAAAAGGAAAAGCCCCAGCCTCTGAGTCTAAAGGGTCATTACACCATAATCACTCATCAGGCGCGTCATCGTGGGAGTCAAATGTCAGTGTCGACAACATCTTCAAAGAACTTTTGGTAAACATGATTTCAACAAGCAACCTGAAAGATGGAGATGAAGAAATGACCAAGTCAGATACAAATCCTTGGATCAAATACCTAGATACTCTCTGGGATATTCGCTTTGAACACGCAAACCACCCATAGAGGATAAGGTAACCTGGATTAATCTAGGAGATGAAGCTAATCCTAAGCCCATCTTTATAAGCGAAAGCTTATCACCTCCCGAGAAGGAAGATCTAATATATCTTGTGCGAGAGTATATAGATGTTTTTGCTTTAAACTACAAGGATATGCCTAGGCTTGACTCTCAAGTGGCTATGCATCATCTCAACATCAATCCGAATGTGAAGCCCGTCAAGCAACAACAACGAAGGTTCTGCCCAGAGATAATGGAAGAGATTCAGTCGGAAGTCAAGAAGCTCATAGACTCCAGTTATATCAGGGAAGAACAACACCCTGATTGGGTAGCCAATATCGTCCCCGTCACTAAGAAGAATAGGAAGATTCGGGTTTGTAATGATTTTCATGATCTAAATGAGGCGTGTCCTAAAGATGAGTTCCCCTTTTCAATCATGGATGTCATGATCGACAACACTTGTGGGTTTGAACAAATGTCTTTCATGGATGGATTCTCGGGATACAATCAAATTAAGATGTACCATGACGATGAGAAGCATACAACATTCAAGACACCATTAGGGGTATATTGCTATACTGTCATGCCTTTCGAATTGAAGAATACGGGGGCAACATACGAGAGGCTATAAATGTAATTTTTCACGAGCATATACACAAAACAGTGGAATGCTACGTAGACGATATTATAGTGAAAAGCCATGCCAAAAGCGATCACACAGTAGATCTGAAGATAATATTCAATATCATGCGGGTGCATCAATTAAAGATGAATCCCACCAAATCCTTCTTAGGGGTAGCCAGCGGTAAATTCCTAGGGTTTGTCGTGAAATCCAAAAGAATCCACATCGACCCAGAGAAAGTTCGCACCGTCCAAGAGATGCAACCTCCAAGGAATCTTAGAGAGCTTAGAGAATTGCAAGGGCGACTGGCTTATATCCGAAGATTTATCTCAAATCTATCAGGACGATGCCAATCCTTCACCAAATTGATGAAGAAGGGTGTTTCATTCATCTGGGATGATGTTTGCCAATAAGCGTTCGAGGAAATCAAGCGGTACCTCATGCATCCACCTGTCCTTACTGCTCCGGTGTCAGGAAAGCCTTTCCTAATATACGTTCGAGCTATGGATCATTCACTAGGAGCTTTCTTAGCTCACAATAATGATCAGGGGCACGAGCACGCAATCTACTATCTGAGTGGACCATGATCAGAGCTGAACATCGATACAACCCGATCGAAAAAGAATACCTCGCATTGGTGTTCGCTGTCCAAAAAATGCGACATTATTTGGTAGGCCAAACCATACACGTCATATCAAAAGTCAATCCCTTAAGATTGCTTATGATGAAGCCATCATCACCGAATGGTCGATTGGCAAAATGGGCCATGTTGCTCTCCCAATATGAGATGCAATTCCTGTCACAAAAAGCTGTGAAGGGATAGGCAGTGTCAGACTTCTTGGTTGAGCACCCAGATCCAAGAATGACCAAACTTTATGAAGATCTCCCGACGAGATCGCTGAAGTTTGCTTGACCCAGACGTCTTTCGAAAGACAGGCGTAGCAACTCTTCTTCGATGGCGCATCAAGATCAGGTCTTTGAAGAAGTATCATAGCAGGAGTGGGGGTAGTACTTATATCCCCACAGAACTATGTAATCCCTCGTGCATTCTCATTAACTGAGTCATGTTCTAATAATGTAGCAGAATACAATGCTCTCTTGATCGAGATGCAAATCACCGATAAGATTGTCGTTAAAAATCTCGAAGCATACGGTGATTCAAAGCTCATCGTTAACCAGGTTCGCGGGGGAGTATGAAGTCAGACATGAAGACTTAGTACCCTATCACAACACAACTATCCACATGGCAGAGAGGTTTAAAAACTTCTACATCGACCATGTATCCCGCCAGCAAAATGCGCATGCAGATGCACTGGCGTCCCTCGCTGCCTCCTTAGCTCTTCCAGCCGGTTCGACGGAGAAAGTACTCGTCTACTGTCATGACTTGTACTGTCTGAAACTCGCCCTCGAAAATGATCATATTCCAGCCGGGAACCTCCAAGTCAAAGAAACTCTAGAGACTTTGGCAGGTCCAGAGCTCAGGGAATGGCGATTCTCATATATCGACTACGCATTGTATGAAATTTTTCCTGATGACCCTAAAGAGGCGGCTTCCATTAAAAGGAAAGCCCCTAAATTCTATTACAATGCGATTACAAGAACACTGTATTGCCGATCGCATGATGGAATCCTCCTCCGTTGCTTATCGCATAAAGAGGCACTGGAAACACTCAAAGAGGCTCATGACGGTATGTGCGAAGCTCACAACCTGGTCCAAAACTTAGAGATCGACTCCGAAGACTAGGATATTATTGGTCAAAGATGATCCCTAACGTCATTGCTTAAGCTAAGCGATGTCACGCCTGTCAAATCCATGGTAACTTCATTCACCAGACACCAGGACATCTTTGCCTAACTACTTTTTCATGGCCATTCGAAATGTGGGGAATAGATGTGGTTGGTCCTATCGGCCCACCTTCATCCAAAGGACACCGGTTTATCTTAGCCATAACCAATTACTTCTCCAAATGGGCTGAAGCTATCCCTTTGAGGGAGGTAAAGACATCTGACGTGATCAAGTTCATTAAACATCACGTGGTCTACCGATTTGGTGCGCCATGACAGATTGTCTATGATAATGGGCCTCAGTTCGTCAGCCAAGCCTTCCAAAGATTCTGCAACAAGTTCAGGATCTAGAGTGTGTCTTCAACATCATACTATTTGCCACTAACGGCCTTGCAAAAGATTTCAACAAGATCATTAGGAAACTTCTCAAGAAATTCATCTAACGCGACTGAGATGATAAGTTAGGAGAAAGCTTATGGGCTTATCGCACAACAGTGAGAACCCCGATGAAAGCTACACCATTCTTTTTGGTATGTGGCTATGAGGCTGCACTCCCACTACAAATCCAGATTCCATCTCTACGCATTGCCTTGACAACGGAGATGACAAATGAGGAGAAGCATCGACTGCGACTCTAGGAGCTGGAAGCTTTGAATGATAAACGCATGCAAGCTCAATAGCAAATCGAGCTCTGTCAAGCTCGAATTACCAGAGCTTTTAACAAGAAAGTCAAGGAGCAGACTTTCAAGAAAGGTGACATTGTCTTAGCTGTCAGAAGATCCATGGTGATGACGCATAAGATCAAAGGAAAATTTCAGCCTAAGTGGGAAGGACCATTTGTAGTAGAGTCAATCTACTCGAATGGAGCATATCGCCTTATAACTCCAGACGGTAATACACTCATGATGCCGATCAACGGTAGATTCTTGAAGAAGTATAATCCTTAACAGGATTCTTCTCATGATCAGGTTAACATTACACCTCTGATCAAAACTTCCAGATCCAAGATGTTTGGAAGAACACCAAAGAAAAGCTTCTTTCTTCAATGGATCACATTACGGTCGATCATTGCCGAGCCGACCGAACACTGGTTACATCATGATGCATGATGTAAACATCGAAGAAGAGACAAAGTGCAAGACTTTTGTTTTAGCCTTGTTACTCTCTCTAATTTTCTATCAAAATCCGGCGCCTTTAAAGGCTAAGGATAGAGAAAAATATTGGCTTTTAATTCCAATATAAGTCCTCGACAACTCCTCATACTGAGAGGAATAGCATGGCTAGCTCAACTCAAACGGTAGTTGGTAAAGGCATACCAAATTCATTGATAGCTGAGGGCTTACTAAAAATTCTAAGGGACTTGGTCCTGTTTTCCCCTCCAAAATCTCTTACCAATTCCTTCCTGTAGATGGTAGGATCACAAAAATATCTGTGTCTATTTTTCCGGTAAAATTAGCATACACCTCTGACAATTTATTCTATTTTTCCTCCAAAATCTCTTACCAATTCCCTCCCACGGAACGGTAGGACCAAAAAAAAAATACTTGTACCCATTTTTTCGGTAAAATGAGCATAGACTTGTCACGTTAACAGTAAACCTCTGACACGCCATTTTCCTCGATCCCTAGTGGAGTCAGTCAAGTTAACATTAAACCTCTGATGACAAAATTTCACTTAATACCCTCTAAAATCTCTCCATTTTTATGTTAGCATTACACCTCTAACGGTAAACCTCTCATGCCCCTAGAAAATTAATGTTTGTCACGTTAACATTACACCTCTGATAATTTATTCTGTTTTCCACCAAAGTCCCTTACCAATTCCCTCCCATGGAGTGGTAGGTCCACAAGCTCAATCATTGCTATGTTAACACTACACCTCTAATAGTGAAAAGTTTCAATACTCCCCAGTGAGTACGAACTTCTACTTGTTGCTCTCTTACATAGAGTCACAAGTCTTCAAAATTGTTAAGTTAACACTCCTCTAACATTTCAAACTTCACTTGTCAATTCTCCTCAATAGAATGACAAGTTCTCAAAATTGCTCATAATGTAAATCATCTCTTGTTGTCATGTTAATATTACACCTCTGATAGATTACTGTTAAGTTTAATATCACATCTCTAACATTAACCAAGTTGCTGCCAAGTTTAACATTAAACCTCAGACAGTCACTTTCCTCAGGCTTCCATATCGAAGTTGAGATGAGTGATGCTAAGTTTAACACCACACCTCTAGCATCCAGTTCATTCTTAAGTTCAACAATACATCTATGATAATGACTTTCCCTCGAACTTCCGTATCAAAGTCGAGATGACCAATGTTAAGTTCAAAATTACACCTCTAGTATTACCCCCACTGTTAAGTTCAACACTATACTTATGACAGTGGTATCTTCAGTTTTTCCAATGAAACTAAAATTCTTGTGGAGCTAAGTTAATAGTACACCTCTAGCTCTACACCTCTAGCTCACGTCCTTGTTAAGTTAATATCACAGCTCTGACAAGATTCAATCCAATCCGTTAAGTTAATATCACACCTCTGACGATAAAGAAATACTTAGATCCCCGACGGGTATAGTCTTAGTTGTTATTCTCATCGATAGAATGGCAGGTCCACTTAAAATCACTGTTAGGTTAATATCACACCTTTAACAGTGTTCTCACTAATCCCCAGCTGGGTCTTAATTATGTTAATACTAAATCTTTAATGATAGACTTAATCACAATCTCCCGCAGAGTGAAAACATCACTTGTCATTCACATTCATAGGATGGCAAGTCCATAAACCTATTCTACTTCTGTAAAGTTTAATATCACACCACTGATTGTGACCTTTTTAAATTCCTTAAATGGAATCTCCAACTTTGAGTTGCTAAGTTAAGTATCACACTTCTAGCAAACCAAGGATAATCCTTCCACTTGTCTGATTTTCAATGCAAAAAGGAAGTCAAGACAAATAAGAAGACAGAAAAAGTGTCACTTTTATTGATATTCAAAAATATGAAAGTGATACAAAATGCTCTTTAATGCAATAAGATTGAGTGTTACAATAAAGGAGTACAAAGAAGTATATCTTGCTAAGCGAAAGGTTACAATCACTCCTTAAAATAATGAAGATGCATAAAGTTCATCTTCATGACTGTGGTCGGGAACAATAGATCAACTTCCTCTCCTCTTGAGAATAATGGTGTTTCTCGAGATCAAAATGCAAGGGATCACTCTGATTCCACCCGCCAACTGGTGTGAAGGCCTTCACAAGGCTGTAATCCTTCACTCAATGGGAAGCTCCGCCACCAGAAAGTCATCCAATGAGCATGGGTTTTTTGTTATTATCACTTCTTTGAACAAGATTGGTGAAGGGAGGATCCGAGACCTTACTTGTGACATCCTCTTTCCCGTGACCTTCAAATGCGCCATGCTCATTGTGATCAGGAAGGATCCGAGACCTTCTGGTGCATCATGCCCAATAATGTCTTGATGTGTATCGAGAATCGCGCAGATCTTCCTCTCCCTTGGATAGAAATTTTGACTTCTTAAGTGGTCTTTAATTGAACGAACTAGTCATTTCATGTCTACCTCAATTGATGCAGCAGACATTGGAGCCAGCACCATCGATATGGCCAAGACCTGCAAGAAAGAAGCACCCGAGGGTTAAATTTTTGCAAAGACAGAAAATATGGATCCAAATGCACAGCCCAACATGAGAGTCACATCTGATGATTGAAACACGAAGCATATATTAAGGGCTCAGACGTGAACCTTAAGAATTTTCTAAGTCAAGAACATCAGACGCGAGTCTTATACGCAGGATCTGCGTTTAAGACTTTAAGACACAGAGTTTATCGCACTCTGTAAAGATAGAAAATATGGATCCAAATATACAACCCAACACGAGATTCACGTCTAATGATCGAAACGTGAAGCATATATTAAGGGCGAAGATGTGAGTCTTAAAATAAGTTTTTTAAGCCATGAACTCCAGACACGAGTCTTATACACAAGACTCACATTTAAGGCATCAAGACACAGAGTTCACCACGCTCGCGTCTGAAGATCTCAAAAGATGCAGAACTCGGTACTCAGAAGTGAACAAGCTCGCGTTTCATCAATTAACGTGAGAATCGCGTTTGTAGATCATGGACGCGTGGAGCTCAAGTCCACTGTCTAAACTTCAAAAAAGAAGTTTTCAGAAGTTTCAGGAAGATATCAAGAGACAGAATCTCTTCATAATCGGGATGACAGAGCTTCAAGGAAACAGAGCCTTATCATGAATGGTAATGGCAAAAGTCATTTCCTACCTGATTAGAAGTTCTCTAGAGGGCTGACATCATCCATCAAGATACAACCATTAAAGCATCAGAAGAAATGATTTTTGATTTTGCAATCACTTAACAGTGATAGTCTTCGAAGAAGATTGCAAAAAAGCAATAAAGCTTTGGGTCCTTTTAAGAACTCTGAAAGTTCCTCAGGATGCATACCAAGAGAAGAAGACATTCTAAGAACTCTAAAAGTTCTTCAGAGTACATGCCCACAAAGGAAAACAATCAAGATGAATGACTGTTAAGAGGCTAAATAGGCTCGCTAATGGCCATTCATTAACGGCATAAGAATCAAAGTCGTTCTTAAAGGCCAATTAATAGCCTTAATTCGCAGCGCGAATCTCAAATCCAGTCTGAGCAAGACGCATGGATATTTATCCTGGGAAATCCCAATAACGCTTGGATTTTCAATCTGGACACGCATCCCCAACCGTCAATGCTGGTTTTGCCTTGAAAGATTTAGTGAGATCTTTGCGCATAGAGAGTCGCGTCATCAGAGTCGTGTCTCTACAACTACAAGTGACGCTTCAAGGACCGCGTTTTGAAGGTCGCGTCCCTTCACAAACTGAAGGTTGCGTCCCCTCCAACAAGTTGAATGTTGCGTTCCCTTAATAAATTGAAGATCGCGTCTCTTCGACCGCTGAGGGCTGCGTTTTCTCAACAAATGGAAGAAGCGTCTCTTCGATGGCCAAGGGCTGCATTCCTTCATCGACTCAGAGCCGGTCTCCCCTACACTTCAGGGCCGCGTCTCCCCTACAATTCAGGGCTGCGTCTTACCTACAACTCAGTGCTATTTGAGTTTCTCCCTTACAACTCAGAGCCACGTCTCTCATACAACTCAGAGCTGTGTCTCAACAAACAGCTAAAGACCGCGTCTCCATAATGGCCAAGAGCCGCGTCTCAATCGTGCGTCTCCTCACTAAGTGAGACCTGCATTTATATAATAAGCATGAGTTGTGTCCTTCGTGTCCTCACTTGTTCAACGCAACAGCTGCGTCTGTGAGAGCTGCGTTCTCCCACACAATAAGGAGTCCATCTTATTCTCAAACGTAAAAAGAGGAATAAAGAGGAGACAAAATGCGATAACTTTTATTATTTATATCAAAATGATAAAAGTGATAACAGACACTCTCTTATTTGATAAATGGAGTGTTTTAAAAAAAAAAGGGAGATACAAAAAGGGGGCTAATCTCACTCAGCGAGAGAGTGAATCTGGTCCCGGAGGCGTTGAATCTCATGTTGGCATCTTCTCTCAACTTTCGTCCAAGCCTGAACTCTTAATTCTTCTTCTGACGGGAATTTCTTCATAGCAAGTTGTATTTGAAGAGGTTCCACCTTGGAAGAATGAGCAGTGAGATCTTCTTGAACCTACTTCTTTGCGACCTCTAGCTCCTCTAGCTTTTTCTTCGCAGCGGCAAGTTTCTGTTCATTGATTGGAGTTCATTTTTGCATCATTTTACACCACCTCACCATACTTTATGTTAATAAAAATGGGATTTTCTTACTTTTCTCTCTTATTTTTCAGGTCCATTATTTAATGGAGAAGAAGGCCCAAATCTTAGGATTTTTGAGGAATTAAAGATATTTTTAGGAGCCCACAACCATGAGGCTCAATACTGGAATGATCCAAGGCATATTCCCCAACTTCTAGAAACTCCAGCTGGGCACACGCAGCATAACGGTTTGTCAGAGAAATCGTTGGCGCAACGGCCAAGATGCTGCCGCGAAAACATCGGTCCTGGCCGCGGATCCGCGTCACTTCCTTGGTCGTTGATCAAGTGATTGATCCTATGACTGTGGTGGGAAGTTATCTTCTCCTGAAGGCTATAAATAGACCCCCAGGGTCTCTGTAAAAAAGAGAGAAGAGAATAACATTTTATTTAGGGAAATTGTTAAAATTTCTTTAAGCTCTCTTTAGTCTTCTTGTGTAATTTTCATTTTCTCCTTCTAGATCCAGACAAGAGAGAGTGAGGGTGAGAGATCTCTGTAATTGAAGAAGTGATAACTCAATACAAAGGCTCAAGCTTTCCTTCCTCAAGTCTTTTTTTTTTCTATTGCATTTACTTTCAAGTTCTTACTTTCTTGCATTTGCTTTCTACCATGTATTCTTACTTGTTCTTCTTTTCTATGGCTAACTAAGTCACTAACATGACTAACTAACTTCTAACACAACTAACTACTAACTCTTGGGTGATTTCTAACTCATATGAATTGTTGGATGTTTTTATTTTTAAGTCTTGTAATTAACAAGTCTTTTATTTCCAATAATGATGAGTAGTGTTTCAATTCTAGTGAATGCTTTGTATCACCTCCATATGATTATGTGTGCCTTATTTAGAGCCTTGTCTCTTGAACAAGTGCCTTGATGGAACATGAAGATGGATCACTTTAGTATGCTAACTCCTATTGTACAAGTTTCTTATTTCATGCTAGCTTGTTATAGCTTTGATGGACTAATGAATCTTACATTCTTGTTTAGCATACCTAAGTGTGAATACCTATGTTCCATTATTGAGAATCTATTGGGAGCCAATGTCCAAGGAGGCCACCTAGCCAAGCTTAGATGAGAACACAATCACAATTTGGTACAACATTGATTTGACAAAGTAAGATGTACTATTGCCAATGAATCTACATGATACATGAATCACCCAACGAGCTTAGTAAGTTAGTAGTGTAGAATGTTAGTTAGTCATGATTTTCTCTTAATTAAATTTCAAAACTCCTTTCTAAAAACCTTCTTTTTCCAACATCACCATTTTTCTATACCGTCTTTCATTCCGTTTTCTATTCCGTTTTCTTTTTCTTAACAAAACTCTACAAAATTCTTTACTCTCTTTCTACCTTGTTTTATTTTTTCATTTTTAAATAAAGAAGAACTTTCATTTTTCTTCTCAAAAACTTCAGCATAAAAACCGTGAACGCTTCCATCGCTAGTCCTCCCTGTGGATACGACCCGTTATAGCTTGTGCTATAAACGGTGATTCGAAGGAGTAAAGTAAATCTTCATACATATTCAAAGTTTGATAATCAGCACACAGATATGAACGGTTTACTCTAAATTCTTACTGAATTCAATTCCTCCTTTCGAACATTCATTAACCTAAATCAAGTCTTGTGCCTTGGTAATTGCTGCTTGAGCATTAGCTATAACTTGCTCTGCATTCTTGGTGATGACCTCAGATTCCTTGAAATCATCAACCAACTTTTGGTAGCTGGCCTAGAATTCGATGAAGTGATGGGCCTCCTCAGCCATCCGCCCTCGATCTCCTTATGTTTGTGTTATTGAGTAGCGAGGAGCTTGTTTAGCATTAGTCGGGCCTTATCCACTAGATTAGCACTTTCTAGGATTCTTTGTTTCTTCAACCATATCCCTAGTTGTTCAACTAGCGTCAGATATGCCTTAGCCTGATCTGAACTTCGAGTATGACAAATGTTCTCGATTTAATTTTCAAGGAGCATTCGGGCAAACTCGAAGGAACTTCTCTCAGAAAGAACCAACTTGATAAAAGACTTCATGAATATGAAGAACTGTTGCACCATCTGAGAGCCAATTTTTTCATAATGTCCATGGCTGGAGCTAACTCTGTCGACGTACTTTCGGATCCCTTTCTGTAATTGTGCGAATGGTGCCCGTAGAGGCAGGAGCCGTCTCATTTAGCGCAGGGGCAAGGCTAGCGGTAGCTTCCTTCAATGCTGAAGTGTGACCAGTGTTGGCCCAAAGGCCTTCCACCCTAGTTTTGATGATGATTAACTCATGTAGTTATGTTTACTAATATTCTTGTGATTTTAAGTTTCAGATCAATTAGCAAGATATAGTTGGTGATTAGCTTCAACAAGGAGTTTAGAAGCTTTCACAAGTGATTCCAGGGCCCAAAGCTTCAAGTTCACACATTGCCTAGCCCATGGATGGAGTTTTGGAGCAAGTCTACTTGAAGATGAAGATCATCAAGAAGACTTAGGTATCCATAGTTTAGATAGTGTGTTTAGATCCATTTGTAAAGATAAGAATAGTTGATATGCTCAAGTGCACAATACACACACGTTTCATGATTTGGATTTTGGTTTTCATGGATAATAGATCAAAACAAGTTTACTTTATTCTTATGTATATTAGATATGTTCTAAATATACATACATGCTTTAAACTTGCTAGACAAACTTATTTTGACTATCCTATTCATGTTTTGGAAAAATCAAGTTTGATAAAAATACAAGTGTTGGTTTTGATAAAATTTGCAAGACTCAAAAATGAATTGATATGATTGATATATGTCTTGAAATTTTTATCACTTGTTTGTGTTTTAATATAAAATGTTAAAACAAGTTTTGGTGATTTTTAGAAGACTTAAAAGATTTTTCAAAATAATTTTAATCTGTTTTTCTGACTCAGTTTTCTGTTCCAGGCTTCAATCAGTCGACTAAGTCAACTGACCTAGTCGACTTGGCTGAAGTCGGTCGACCGGGTCGGTCGACCGACGTGCACAAATCTGTGCACGTTTGGAGTCACTGGGACGGTCAACCGCACGGGTCGACCGGTCTGAGAGCAGAGCTCTCTGTTTGTTTGGGTCGACCGGGCCGGTCGACCGCAGTTGCCCAATGGTCACATTTCTGACCGTTGGCGGTCGACCGGGCCGGTCGACCGTTAGCCTGTCAGGCTGCCAGCTCAGCCTAACGGCTAGTTTTCTGATGGAGGTATAAATACCCCATCTCTTGGGCTATTTTGATAAGACTTTTGATAAGAGAAAAATTGCAGTTTGTTTAGTGTTTAAACAAGTTTTCAAAAGAGTTTTTGAGCCAAAAAGATTTCATCTTTCTTGTTTTTGGGTTTTTCGAAAATAAAAAAAATAGGAATTTGGGATATTTGTATTGGTTTTCATTCTCTATCTTTTACAAGAATTTTCCCAAGTATTTTCTTTGTTGCTTGTTTTCAAAAACACCTAGTTTTTCACACTTGAGCTATCATACTATCCTAATCTATTAGGATCTTGTTTTTGTGGAAAAAGAAAAAGGAAAGAGGTTTGTGGTTGAAAGGCACCACCTATTGTAAACCCTTGATTTCTTGGTTGCTCCCTCTTTGATAGAGGTTGAGGTTGTGTAATTGGGTTATTGGTTTGCTCCCTCTAGTGAGAGGTGGAGTGTTGGTTGTAAACCCTCTTCGGTAGAGGTGTTGGTTGTTGGTTGTTGTATTGGCTACGGGCCTACCCCTCGGTTGTGAGGTGGTTGTTTGAGAGAGGAGTTTGGTACTCCTAGAGTTGTAACAAATCCTCTTCGGTAGAGGTTTCGGTGGGAGATAGTGGATTGGAAATCCTACACGGTGGTGTAGGCGGGGATGTAGAGCAAGGTGCTCGAACCTCGAAACATATCTTGGTGTTTGCGTTTTGATCCATTGTCTCTCTTACTCTCTCTCATTTATTTTGTACAAAGCATCATACACATCATCATATCATATTTGCTTGTGTTGAGCATAATTCATATTGTCATATCATATCTATTTGCTTGTGTTGTGCCTTGCATCTTTCACATTGTTGTATATCCATTATATGCTTGGCTTGCTTGTGTGTGTGCCTCACTTGTACCTAATCAACAAGAGCTTCACATAGCGCCTCAACCCATATCTAGGGGAATCAAGAGGAGTTAGTCCAGAGCCCTTCACGGGGAATTCGGCTACACTTGTTGATTGTACTAAGTGTGTTTGCAAAATTATTTTAAGCTTCCGCATTTAGCGCACTTAGTGTTGCATTTAGTTCTAGATTAGCACTTACACCTATTCACCCCCCCTCTAGGTGTTTTTCAACCAGCACCTCCGAAATTGTTACTGTGATAGCCTATGAGATGGTAACTACAGGAACAGACTTTACAGTACTTGGTTCAGCTGTTAAAGTTTGAAATGTGTTATCCTCTGCGTCAGTGCTTGCCATAGGTTCCTCCACTTGAGTCACCCTGGTACTCTCTGCAATTATAAATGTTAGCAATAACAATAAGAATGAGAGTATATAGGGAATATATATTCTCTTACCAAGCTGAGGATTCAAAGATGGTAGATTCTTTGGTAAGCTGCTCTGGGACGAGGGTTCCCCGGTCACAATGGTTGTACCCTAAGGATCGTGCCAGTAGCAGAAACTTCAAGGCCCTCTGGCTGGACCAGTTCCTTAATCATCTCATCAATGTGGGAGAAGGTCGCAACTTCAGCACCGATAGCAACTCCTGTAGATGACATTCAAACGAAGCGTTAAAACGTTTGTCTAAATCAATGGAGTAATGATTAAGGGGGATAAAAGAAATACCCTCGGTGGTGGCGACTTCTCCCGATGGCGGAACCATTGCAGGGGACATCCACCTACATTTCTTCCTCAGAAATGTGTATAAACTTGTTAGTATCAGGAGAAGCAGGTTAATCGCCAAAGTCAAATTCATCTCCTGAGAGGTCAACCTGTTCCTCGGATGACGAAGACGACACTTGAACGAAGGAGGCCTCAGTGACTGAAGCTTTACCACTGAGAACCCCAGTGGTAGGACTAGGCTCCGCAACCCAAGAAGTCGGCATCAAGATGCTAGGAGAGCTCGACTGTTGCACCTCCATCCTTTCTTCTTGAGCCAAGGGGACTTCCAGCCGAGTTGAAACTCCTGGTCAAGATGAAATTCAACTTCAACCCTCTCCATTACTTCTGCGGCCAGCTATTCTGCCACCACAGCCCCTTCGGCCATGGCTGACTGGCATGCAGGTTCTACTTCTGCAATGACTATGGGGCCCTTGCTGCACAAACCCCGAGGATGAAGAGTTGAGACTGCCTCCTCTTTTTCTTCTTTTTCCTGCTCCTCAATACCAGAAGGGATTATCTCTGGCACTTGTGCTGAAGCTGTAGCCTCAGATCCTTTTCTTGCCTTCTTCGGCTAGGCTCACCTTTGGAAGCAGAGGCCTGGAGGCGCTTAGGCGCAGCTTGCCGAGTCCTCCTAGTGGACTGCTCCTGAGTAGTTCCTGCTCCAGACTCTGACCCTGAACTCCCCATGTTCTGCTAACCTTCTTCTCGGCCTCCCTCTCAGCCTCCTAATACTCGGTCATCCCTCGCATCCGGCAACCCTTGGACCCTTCTTTAGTTTTATACACAGATTTGATGCCTTTTATGCATGAAGTGTTTATTCCAAACTCAAGCACCTTATTTGCAATAAAATACTATGTACAAAAGCCAAGGCTTGTATAAGAATTAGGCATCTTGTGAGGAAGGATGAAGATGGCTCTAGTTCCTCCAGCTACGCTGTAGTACCATGCCCGGGCACCTTCAAACAAATTCCCATGGAAGCAAAGATTTGGGTTGGGGTTACCGACATACAATTGGTCACAACCAAATTGTCTGGCGAATCGACAAGGCATGTAGGGTTCTATTGTGCAGGAGTTCCCTTGGCGAAAAATCAAGTATCTGGGTAGGATGTTAATCAACCACCAAAAGATGCCAGAAGGTAATCGGGTGAATCCGTCTGGGCATCGAGGTCTGAGAACTTATCCCCGTAGGATGCATTGTGAATCTCAGGGAAACACCTATCCAGTTAGTAGTTGGCCCCGTTCAAAATCGCCTTCTAGATGTAGAACATGTAGCTGTGAATCCAGTTAGAGTTCTCCAACCGTTACATGAAGAGTGCAAAACCTTCTGATACAAAGACTGCGGTCATTAGTGATGGACAATGCATCACATACCAAGCCATCGATAAGTGTATGTAAGCTCAACCCTTGGACTGAGAGTCTTAACAAGGGGATGACCATTGGAATCCTTGATTGGGTTACCCTTCGTGTCCACGATTGCCTCCACCTGACAAAAGCACTTCATTAGCACCTACAACCCACTCTGAATCCTGTCCACCATTGCTAGGAGGAGAGCAATGAATTTCCCATGAGCAAGCAAAATGTTGGATACACTACATCAGCGACAATCACTTCGTGGGAAAGTGTTAGAACTACACACCGCTTCAACCAAAGCATATGAAAACCTACCAGTAGAGCTCTATCAGATATTGAGGTCTTAGCTTGGTGGTGGAAACTTTCAAAAATCACATCCAGCTTTAAAGTGTCTTCATTAGATTCTGTGGTGTAAGAACTGGTGGATGCATTGATCCTTTCAGCTATTTCTTCATCGGTACTAGGAGCTAGCCGAGTCACCGGGTCAGCCTTATTCACCCCAGGGAACAGATAATTCACTCATGACATCTGTTTAACTCCCCACTTGTTCATCCTGTCACTTATCCACATATGTGAAAGTGGCACAACACTTCCCAATAAGTCTCGTACACCAGAGGATCGCTCTTCTTCAGCAGATGTAGCTCCTCTGTCGACGGAACGTATTCTTCATAGGGACATCTCTAATCACAAGTCCTGAGACTTTGTACATCTCATGAAGGGCAAGCCTCATTTCTCTGATGGGAGTGAAAAACGTGCAGGTCTCTAGATTGTACCACTCTAGGATACCGTAGAAATGTTGGTTGTTCTGCAGAATATCATACTTGACAGCCCTAATAGCCCCATATAGTCCTACCTACAGCAAAATGTCTTCAAACTCTGCAAGAGCAAATGCTACCTTCTACCCCCACCACATCTCGTCTGTAGAGTGAATCCATCTAATTGCACGAAATTCTGGAGGAAAATCACCCCTCACATCCAGAAATTGTTTGATGAAGGTGGCTGCAAGTTGTGGAGTCTCCCTGTTGGGTATTCAGCTCTGACCAATCCAGGCTGTAACCCCAGTACGTCCCTCCCATGACCGACTGTGAAGACTTCACGGCACCTATCTTACCCAAGGAAACTCTGGAGATTGACTTAACTAACTCCCAGTTCATTTTTTGACGTACGGACATATGCTGCAGGTATGCTAAGGGATACATCCGCTCCATGTTCGGGAGGAAGAATCTCCTGTTACCGATTTGACAGAGCCACTTGTAATCTCCATCATAAAAAATAGCTTCATCCTCCTCGATCAAGTCACCAAAGAAGAAGTCGGGCTTCGTTAGTAGTGCACAAGAATCTGATTTGAGCTGACCGTCTGAAATAATTTCCCAGAGAGTAAGCATACTGGCATTGCCGACCCAGCTCTGTCGCTCCCTTGATTTACCAATAATCACCGGAGCAGTCCTCTAAAGAATGAAAATCATATTCGGGTCAGCACCACCGATATGTCCAAAATGACACTTCTTGGACAAATGATTGGAGGAATATCATACTGCAAAAGAAAAAAACACAACAATTAGTGTATGAAAAAGAAAAAAGCTTGAAATCAACTAAGTGTTGAAGTCCAAATGCAAGGCTCATATGATACCCGCATTCAATGACTGAAACGCAAGGCTCACTTGAGAACCGTGTTCAAAAAGAAGAAGAGAGAGACTCACTAACGCGAGGACCACATGAAGTTCATGTTTGAACTCCAAGACTTGAAAACTTTTCTAAGTGTTGGACTTCAAACACGGGACTCAGCCACGCAAAACCCGTGTTCAGGAGACTCTAACGCAAAGTTCATAGCACTGTGTTATTAAACAGACGCGAGAGTCAAGTTGATAAAACAAAGACGTGAGGGTCCTCAGACCCGTGTCTTGCTCACCAACATGAAAGCCTTATCCATGATTCAAACGTGGGCCATGAAGCTCGCGTTGGCTGTTTAACTTCAATAGAAGTTTAAGACTTTGAAAAACTCTTTGAGCCTATTAATGACGAAAGCCATTTTTACTTGAAATGGGGGTTTCTGTCGGAGATGTGCCACCCATTTGAGTGGCCAAAGGAGCGGCGCCGGACGAGGAGGCAATCTGCTTCTGTTTTGGATCCATTTCACTGGCGAAATCATCGAAAAAGATTGAACTTGAAAGCTTGAAGCTTTGGGTTCTAAATGAAGCTTGAAGAAGCTTACAAGCTTTAGACACAGAGTTAAAGGAGGAGAAGAGTCAAATGATGACCCTTGAAAGGACGTTCTATGCCTTTTATAGGAAGAATCATCGTCTGAGATATGTGGTACACATCTCGAGGCCAATATAGGCCGGACGCGTGTCAACACACTCAAACGCGAGGCTCGCGTTCCATAAAAGTCGCGTCTCCAAATGAGAAGAATGCCGCATTCGTAACGCTCGAGAGCTGCATCTCTGTTCCAAGCGAAAGCTGCATCTATACTTTGAAATCAAGTTCGCGTTTGTAATGCTCAGAGCCACGTTTCTACATTAAGTGAAATGTGCGTCTTCACTTCAAATGAAACTCGCACCTTGGAAAAAACAACAGAGCAACGTCTCTTAAACAAAGTGAAGTCCGCGTCTCCACTTCAAAGTCTACGTCACTTCAACAAAGTGAAAGCTGCGTCTCCACTTTAATGTTCGCGTCTCTCCAATGAATGAGAGTTGCGTTTCTAATTCAGACGAGGTCTGCGTCTCCAAGGCAACATGTCCTTTGTGTCTGTAAGACCTGTATTCAGTCTCTGCTTCTGCAATCAGTTCAGTAATACAATGACAAAAGCAGCTGGTAATTTCTCTCGGTTCAACAGTACACCGACAATCAGCTTAGAGTACAGATGAGGTCTAGACTACGTATGTAGATACTCATGACAATCATCTCTAGTGGCTTCAAAAAGTTTTAACAGTACACTCACAAGGCCCAAAATCCAAACAAGATCAAGCTCAAGGTATCTCAGAAGATTGCCAGTCCAGTCTTGAGAGCTTGTCGCCAAAAGAAAAGTTCAAAGTGTTTCGAAACCTGTCCGAGTCAACCGCGGAGTTTTGAAAACTTTGGAGGGGGTTCTGTAGACTGTCTAAAATTCACTGAAGACAAATCATCAGATAACAGAGTCCATATTTCATACGCAAGGATGATCAGAGCCATTGATGTAGCGTCAAGACGCGGAGTTCGAAGCCCGCGTCTCAAACATCACTGCAGTACCAAGATGCAGGGCTCGAGGCCCACGTCTCAACATCATTACAGTACCAAAATGTAGGGCTTGACGCCTGCATTTCAACACCACAACAACACTCAAATGTGGAGCTCGAGGTCCACATCCAGCATAATCATAACGGCTAAACACAGAGCTCAGTCCCCCATTTCAACAGCAAATGAGCCATGCGTCTCAGTTATAACTACCCTCATTACTGGGTCAAGTACTGCCCACGTAATGAGGAAAGTTAACCCTCATTATGGAGATTTTTCGGGGACAGTTTTATCCCTAAAACCCCTATAAATAGCTAGAGCTACTATTGAAAAGGGGTCAGAATATTAAGCTGAGGAATATTGTCATTAAATAGAGTTCAACTCTTCTTGCTGAGTCCAAGTTTTTTTCCCAAATCTCTTTGAGATTTCATTTGATAGGAGCTATGCTACTCCATTAGTGATCCAAGGAGAAAAGTTCTGAAGAAGCTTGACATTCACCCGATCAACGAAAAACAAGATTCACTTTTCACCGCTACACAAAGAACCCAGTATTAAACAAAGAGGAGATTTGAGCTTGAGTATCTCCTCTCTCTTGTAATTGGATTTTGAGTTATTGTAATCTTTCATTAATTTAAGGAAACTTTATAATATATTCTCAACTTCCCCTCCCCTGTACAGGGATATCTGCTATCTAGAGCCGTACGTCCCTAGCCGCTTCGCTTGCAGTTCGAGTAGTTCCAACTTTACGTTGGGAATCCCAACCCTCACTTGGCATTCATGGGGAGCTTGATAGACAGTGCCAGAGCCTGGAGATACTTCATTGTCGGCTGCACTGAGATCATGTTTTGCATGCCATACGTAACCCTAAATCTGTTGATGTCACTAGGGTTTTGTCAATGGTATCGGACCTCCAACTCCAACCCTTTAGAATTTAACATAAATTCAACTAGGACTAAGCTTATCTTCAGGCGGTTGAAGTAGACGGCGGTAGAACAAGATCAGGGGAAGCGGATTAGGGTCCCAGGCCTCCCGAAGTTCTTGACTGAAGCTGAAAGTGAAGCTTCAGATGCTGAGAGTCCTCGATTCGAGGAAGTTGGTGGTGGAGAAACTACTCCAGAAGCTAATAGAGAAGCAGGTAAAGCTCCTTTTGAGGAAGAGGAAGAAGATCGCGAAACGCACTTCAAGCGGAAGTGGAAGAAGCCAGAGCCAAAGGAACCTGCTCCTAAAGAACCCACCCGGAAGGAGCCTCGTAGGAAACAAGTAGTGAAGAGGGCTCACCGATATGCTCAAAAAGCTTCTACTGCTGTGGCGAGTGAGTCGGTAACGGAAGTCCTGCCTCCTTTAATCATCAGGTTGCCTAGTCAGAAAGAGACTCCAAAGGAGCCTGTTCAGGTTCCCGGTAAGCTTGATTTTCTTCACATTATTTTCCTTTATTCTTTTTCACTCCTGTGATTAATTGTTTCGAATCTTAATCTCAGTTGCAGGCTAGGAAATTTAGGGTGAAGGTGAGGAAATATTTGATGATCTTTTCACCTACAAGGAGGGGGATGAGGCGACTTATTTCATCTCTGAAGGCCTTGGGGATTAAGAACTAGATGTAAGGCCTTCTGGTGAGGCTGCCACCACTTTGTAGAAGGGTGAGGTTGCCTCTCAGAGATATGAGTCTGAGGATGTGGAAATTCTGAAAACTTCTGAAGAAAGACGATCAATCCCTGAGCCCTACTGGGGAGGCTTTTGCTGAAAATACTGTTGCTGGACGTAAAGCTGAAATTGCCTCAGAGAATATGTTAAGAAGCCAGGCTGATTCCCTTGTGAGCCCTACTATCGAGGTGTCTTCGACTGAAACTGCTGCTGCTGGAGTCACCTCCCACATGGAGAATATCCTGCTCCGATGATCAGCACTGAGGTGACTACTATTGACACCTCAGCTCTTCCAGGTAATGATCGTAAAGATTTAGCAATCAATTTTTTATATACCATATTTTCTTTCTTTAACTCCACAGCTTTTTACAGGAACCTTAACATTGACTGTTTCCATTATTGGGTCATCTAAAGGGGAAGTAACTGCTCCCATCACATTGGACAGTACGGGGGTCGACATCCTTTATTGTAGCATTATTCAACATCGATCCGTTCCTACTGGCTATTTGATGGTGACAGATGATACTGCAACTATGCTTTCCACCGTACCAATCTCGGAGCAGACTGAGCTTCAATTTGAATCTACTAGCGAGCCGGTTCCTACTCCTACCACATCTCTAGCTCCTATTACTTCTGACATGGAATAGGTTGTTAGCTCAAGATCGCCAACACAAGTTATCGATCTGGATTTAATGGTCACCAGCCCTACTTCTCTGGTGGCCAGCACTCTTATCTCCATGAAGACTCCTCCTCGTCTGCTGCCTATCTCCTCAGTTCAGCTGATGGCTGCCTCGTGACACCTTCCACAATTGTGACCATCAAACTTCTTGAGACTTCTTCTACCAAGCTTACTCGCTCACCTGGGGTGATAGAGGTAGAGAAAGAGTTTGTGGCAGAGATGGTCGGCACCTTCTATGAGAGTTTGAAATGACGTAACTCTCTGGTGTCGAAAGGTTCGACCAGTCCATTTGAGTTTCTGAAGGTTGTCCTTACTCAGAATATCGAGACCGTCAGATAATTTGGGCGAACCGATCAAGCTGCCTCTCTGAAGCTGATAGTGAAAGATCTCAAGAAAGATATGGGCAAGAGGATCGTCTGAATAGCTCAGATCTGACCCCATTTGTTGAAGAGGAGGTCAAACGTCTCTCTGATCACATGCAGAAGACTTATGTAGAGGCACAACAGGCATTGGAAGCAAAGTCTCAGGAGTTGAAATTCCTAGAGGCTGAGAAAATCAAAATCGCTTACGCAATTGATTATTCTCACAATGCGCTTGTCGATGCCAATGAACAGCTTGAGAAGGTAGAGGCAATGATAGAAAGGGGCAACTATCTTATATCTAAAGTTGGGCCAGTACGTGCGAAGAAAACTACTCGGCTCGAAAAGCTGAGTGCCTAGAGCGATCAAGTCCTCAAGCTGGAGTCAGAGAAGAAGGCGTGATGGCAGAGATGCAGGCTCGTTTAGCTCAGATCATTAACCCAAAAGATCTGAGATCGCAGGCTCTTCCTAAGGCAGAAGAGAACAGGAAACAAAAATGTCTTCTCTTAAGAATAAATTCCTATTAGATGAGAGACCAGTTTAATGTATCTTATATGTATCTTCCTTTTTGAATCAATAAAATATTTGTCTTTGACTCATTTTCTCTTTCTCGTGTCTTCCTCTGTGTTTGCTTGTGTAATTACCCATAGGTAATATAAGTCTCTGGTAGAGGTAAACTTAGTATGCAAGTTCTTTTGAAAGAACTAAAAAGAAGGTGAAAATTCACCAAGTTGAATTTTCGAAGAAATTACAAATGTGACTGAAATTATTCAGAGGTTAAGAACATGATAAAGTCAGTCAAATATATAAAAATTCACAGGGGATTAAAGGAGGGTAGATTTAGAAATTTGCTAGGCATCACTAAATCCAAAATGATTTTAAGTCTGGTGACTTATCAGTTTAGAGGTGATAAACTAGACATAACTGGTTAGAGATTGTCAGACTTGAGGTTTTGTCATTCAGAGGTGATAAACTGGACATAACGACAAAGAAAGGTAAAATTGGGTAATCACCGATTCAGAGGTGATGAACTGGACATAACCAATTAGTACCAAATGAGGAGTGTTTACTATTCAAAGGTGATTAACTGAACATAACAGTAAACAAAAAGGTGAAACTTGGTTATCTATCAATTTAGAGGTGATAGACTAGACATGATCGATTGAGAAGCCACCAAGCTCAGAATTTTATCATTCAGAGGTGATAATCTGTACACTATGACAAAATGAAGGTGAACCCGATTTAGGGACCCGTCTATTCAGAGGTGTTAAACTGGACATCATAAACTAAGACACACTAAACTTTGAATCCGCTGCTAGAGGTAGTCGCATTAACTTAGCAGCTAGTCCACTAGGAACTGTAAAAGTGAATTAAATCTGGGCACCTGTCGGTTCAGAGGTAATATGGACATGACCAACTAAGAGACACCAGGCTCACAATTCGCTGTTCAGAGGTAGTTGTATTAACTTGACAGTAAGAACTCCCAGCCCTGACGGGGGAAAGGAGAATAAGGTTATGGACTCGTCTGTTCAGAGGTAATAAACTAGACATGACAGTTAGAGTACCATAAAAAGGGAGAGATCTAAGCACCCGTCAGTTCAGATGTAATATGGACATAACCGATTGGGGAGTCACTAGACTTAGAGCCCTACCATTCAAAGGTGGCGTACTGGACATAACGGCAAAGGAGTAGCCCCTACTGGACTGAAAGATGAGACTTGGCTATCTGTCAGATCAGAGGTAACATGAACATAACCATTTGAGAAAGCACCAAGTTCAAAATTTTCTACCATTCAAAGGTGACAAGCTGGCCATAATGGTAAAAGAAAGAATTCTGCTGGGGAAAATAGGAGTTGATCATAAATTCCATGGGAAAATTGGTATTTCCTCGGAAGAATTTGTCAGAGGTATATTGTTAACGTGACAATCAGGAAAGTCCATTGGGGACTGAAAAGAGTAATAACAAACTTCAAGGGGAGTCTACCAGAAACTCGCTGGGAGTTAGAAAATGAATCCCACAAAAGGTTATAGAGAATTTAGCATTCTCTATGATATCAGAGGTAATCATTAACGTGACATAAAGAACTCCATGAAGATTCTATAGGGAAATGATTATTCCCTAAAAAGTTGTTAGAGGTAATCATTAACATAACAACCAAATTTCTTGCTAGGAAACTAAAAGGAGATATTGTCAGGAGTGATAGTGACAGCTTCTCCACTTGGAGATTTCTAACGATAACTTGTCATAGGTGTGATATTAACTTGACAAGGATTCATTCACTGTTAGATGTGTTTGAACATAATAGCAATTTGAGTGGATCTGTAATTCTATTGAAAAGAATGGCAAGTGAGGTTTGATCTGCTGGGGATATTAGCAGAATCCACCGGGGATATTCAAAGTTTTACTATCAGAGGTTTAATGTTAACCTGTCAGGCTTGATCTGTTGTTCATTTTACCGGAAAAAGGATTACGGTTTGATGTGGTACTACCATTCCATGGACGGGAATTGTCAAGGGACTATGATGGAATTGACTGTTCTTTGCAAAATATATTAGCAAATCTTCAGCTATCAACAGATTTGGTAAGCCTTTATCAACTACCGTTTGAGTTAGGCTAGCCATGTTATTCCGCTCAGCATGATGAGTTATCGAGGACTTTGTATTAGGCTTAAAAGCCAACTTTTTCCTCTATCCTTAGCCATTAAGGGCTTAGGATCATTTCGTGACTTTATGTAATTCCGTTGGAATGTCAGTTAGCAACTAACATTCTCGTGGAATCTTTTTTGGCATCTTTAATGTTGAAGTCGTGCAGCTATTTCCTGATGTTCGATAAGTCTGACTCGGAAAGGATCCCCAATGATTAGAGATATAATGTTAACTTGATCAGGAATAATATTTCTTTAGGAATTTGCCATCGATTGGCATTATCAGCATGTCACCGTTCAGATTAGATAGGTGATACACTCCATTTGAGTAAACTGTCTCTACTACAAAGCCCTTTCCATTTGGGTCAGAATTTGCTTTGGACTTGTGTGTCATGACCATAGGTCGTCTGATAGCTAAGACCAAATCTCCTTTCTGAAAAATTCTCTCTTTGACCTTCTTGTTGAAAGCCTTTGAGATTTGAGTCTGATAAAACTCAATACGCTGCTGAGCTTGTAGCCGCTTCTCGTCTAGCACTTAAAGCTCTTGGAGATGTAACTGATGGTTATCTTCATCAGTCATTTGGATTGCCAAAGCAATACGAAGTGATGGTAGTTGAATCTCCAAAGTTATAACTGCTTCACATCCGTATACCAGAGAAAAAGGCATATTTCATGTTGGGGTTTGGACCGTAGTTCGATAGGCCCAGAGACATTCATAAAGCTTCTCATTCCAATCTCATTTTCTTACAGAGATTAACTTTTTGAGAAGTTTGATGATTGTCTTGTTGAATTCTTCTGCTAACCCATTAGCAGCAGGGTTATGAGCAGTTGACGCCACATTTTGAATCCGGTACTTATCGCAGAACCGATAGAACGATTGACTTGCGAATTGAGGACCATTGTCATGGATGATCAGTCTAGGGACACCAAATTAGTAGACGACATGATGTTTGATGAAGTAAACCACATTTTTAATTTCAACGAGCGGGACAACCTCTGCCCACTTTGAGAAGTAATCAGTTATCGCAAGGATGAACCGATGACCTTGAACTGACGGAGGACCGATTGGTCCTATTATATCAATTCCCCAAGCTTCGAATGGCTATGCTGCGACTGTGGGATGGAGTAGCTCTGGGGGTTGGTATATAAAATCCGCATGAATTTGACAAGCCTTACACCTCTTTGCGTACTTGACTGCATCGGCGA
Source organism: Agave tequilana (assembly GCA_038442645.1). Classification (NCBI taxonomy): domain Eukaryota; kingdom Viridiplantae; phylum Streptophyta; class Magnoliopsida; order Asparagales; family Asparagaceae; genus Agave; species Agave tequilana. The sequence goes on from JAVJIF010032833.1 coordinate 74,775, forward strand.
TCATAGTCAGCCAATAATAGCCAAGTCGGTGCAGTCGATCCTTGAGCTTTAAACTTGGTTGATGAGCTCCACATATGCCATCATGAGCCTCTTTGATTACTTCTTGTGCCTCTGAATTGGATAGACAACAAAGAACTATACCATCATATGAATGACGGTACAGTGTTTTTACCACTGCATCGTAGTAAAATCTAGTAGAACTTCGTCTAATAGACACCGCTTACCTTGGGTTATTGGGTAATATGTCGTGTAAGACATAGTCGATGATTGAAAATTTCCAGTCCCTTAGTTCAAAATTTGTCGAGGTTGTATAAACATCGCTAACCTCTAAATCATACTTCAGACAGAAGAGATGACAGGTGGCCACTGTGAGATGGTAATTGGTATCAGCAAGTAGAGCCAGTGTAGCTACTAGCGCAGCTAGAGCATCTGCCTTTGTATTTTGGAAGTGGGATACATAATTGATGTAGAAGCCCTCAAATGTATTAGCCAACTGAATAGCTGCATGGTGATAAGGTATGAGGTCTTCATGACAGTATTCACCCTTGACTTGGTTGATGATCAACTTGAAATCGCCATAAGATTCAAGGTATTGTACCCCATTTGTTGAGCGAGTTGGAGGCCAATGGGCAAAGCATTGTACTCAGCTACATTATTGGAACAAGATTTTGTTAGCCAGAATGCACGAGGAAGGATGTGATTCTCAGGTGAGATAAACACTACCCTCACTCCGGCGACAATCTTGCCTTTTAGTCCGGTTCTTGATGCACCATCAAAGAATATCTGCCATACATCCTCGATTGAAGTTATGTTGCTTCGATAACTTCATCCGGAATGTCTTCATGTAGTTTTGGAGATTCTGGAACGGGGTGAGCTACTAAGAAGTCTGCGGGGGCTTGAACTTTGATGGCCTTTTGGGGTACTAAGGTCATATCATATTGGGACAACAGTATGGCCCAATTAGCCAACCTGGAATTCAGGGAATTCGGCTTTGTCATCAGAATCCGAAGGGTATTGACTCTTGAAATTACATGAATAGTTTGCCCAACCAAGTAATGCTGCATTTTCTGGATGGCGAAGACAAGAGCAAGATATTCCTTTTCAACTGGGTTGTAGCGACTTTCAACCCCAATCAGGGTTCTGTTGAGATAATAGATGGCTTGCTCGGTTCCTTCATTATTCTTCTATGTTAGCAAAGCGCCTAAAGAATGGTCCATGGCTCTTATATAAAGTAAGAATAGTTTTCCCGAAACAAGAGATGTCAGGACTGAGGCTTAATGAGGTATGCTTTGATATCCTCAAAAGCTTTTTGACAAGCGTTATCCCAGACAAAAGATACACCTTTCTTCATTAGGTACGTGAATGGTTGACAGCGACCGGACAGATTTACGATAAACCTACAGATGTAAGCCAACCTACCTTGAAGACCTCGAAGTTCTTTGAGATTCTTTGGAGGCTGCATATCTTGAATGGCTTTGATCTTGTTGGGAACAAGATGAATTTCTTTGGATGTGACAATGAATACTAGGAACTTGCCGCTTGAAACTCCCAAGAAAAACTTTGTCAGATCTTCAGCTGGTGAGCCCGCATAAGACCGAACATCATTCTCAAATCATGGAGATGGTTATTCTTGTCGCGACTTTTGATTGCAATGTCTTCAACATAACACTCCACTGTCTTTCGCAGGTGATCGTGAAAGATCGTACTCATTACACGTTGGTAGGTGGCACCCACGTTCTTCAAGCCAAATGGCATAACCTTATAGCAAAACACACCTAACGATGTACGGAATGACGTATACCTTTTGTCATTCAGGTATATCTTGATTTGGTTGTACTCTGAAAAACTATCCATAAAGGACATCCTTTCAAAATTATACGTATTGTCAATCATAACATCCATGATAGGTAATGGAAATTCATCTTTAGGACAGGCTATATTAAGATTTCGAAAGTCAATACAAACCCGGATCTTTTTGTTCTTTTTAAGGACGTGTACGATATTAGCAACCTAATCTAGGTGATGTTCCTCTCGATTGAAACCACATTCGATGAGTTTCTAAACCTTAACTTCAATTGCCTCCATAATATCAGGTCAGAATCATCACTGCTATTGTTTGACCGGCTTAGCATCTGGTTTGATGTTGAGACGATGCATAGCCACCTGAGGGTCGAGACCAGACAAGTCTTCATAGCTCCAAGCAAAGACATCTATATATTCTTTTATCAGGGATATAAGGTCTTGCTTCTCCGTTGGCGACAAACTTTCACTTATGGAGATGAGCTTCGGGTGTGTTGGATCACCAATATCAACTTGAATTATTGTATCTTCTGTAGGAGGATCGTGTTGTTCAAAATGCTTCTCTGATTGAAGATCCAGTTGTTAAGCCCAAAGATCAGTGTCAAATAGCTCAATATCCTCTTTTGGTTACACCAGACTGGTTGATGTCATGTTGATGAAGAGTTTTTTGAAGGAAACCCCCACATTTCCATCAGATTCCCAATCTGATGAGTCTGAAGAATGTGATAGTAGAGGCCTTTCAAATTCTGAAACAGATTGAACAGATGGAGTAATGTACCCCAACCCCCTACGAATCTGATTGTAGTAGTTGGCAGGCTTTCCTTTCAGTATGAAAGGTTGTAGAGGGATGTGTCTGAAATTACACTTAGAAGAGGGGTGAATAGGTGTAAAGCTAATCAAATGCAAATTCTAAACAATTTCAAATGTATGATGCAAACCGATCACTTAAAACAAGAATTGAAGCCGGATTCCCCATGAGGGCTTTGAACTTCTCCTCGTGATTCCTCTAGATAAGAGTTGAGGTGCTCAATTGCTATCTTTTTGAGATGAGTCGACAAAAATGAATGAATAATAAGTAAGTAAATGAAATAGAAACAATAAGGCAATCGCAAACAAGAAAGATTTGTTTCGAGGTTCTAGCCACTGCTCTACGTCCCCGACTTCACCACTGTGAAGGATTTCACTATCCACTATTAGATCTTCCACAAAAGGACCTTACAACAAAGAATTACAACCACTTGAAGTACACAACTCCCTCAACTCTCAACACTAGAGGTAGCACAAAGCCAATTGAGAATACAAGCTCTTGGTGATCAAGAGTTCACAAACACTCTCTTACAACTCTCTAACAAATCCTTATAGAGTAAAAAGTAGATTTGAAGCTCAAGGATGTATACGAGAGTGAAAATCAGAATAGAGAGAGTATAAGAGCAGAAAACTCAATTAAAACTTTGAAATTGAAAGCATAAAAGAAAAACTTTGAAAACTTTTTCTCTTTGAAAGCAAAAACTTTAATTTTCAATAGAATTTATTATTGTGTTAATTCAATCCCAATGACCCTATTTATAGGCTATAGAAAAACATATTTAGAATAGTTTACCAGGTCATAAAGGGAAGAATTTGACCCTCAGAATTCAAATTACCATGTTTTAAAAACATGTTTAATATACAGAATTTAAAATCAGGTCATTACTGTCTTTCTGGTAGTCTATCAGTTGACCGACCGATCAACCGGCCATTTTAAAAAATTTGACTGTTGGCTCTCGATCGACCGCCTGGTCGAACAGCTTTAACCAAGACCAAATACATTACAGTCTGCCGATACATCGATCGACCGCAGGGGGGATCGGTCGATCGGGAACGTGCACCAACATGCACACCCCTCTGCCACAGGTTCGATCGACTGTTCTGGCCTGTAATGGCACGGTTGACCGGTCAGTCGACCGACCTAGGCCAAAACCTGAACCAAAGGTCAATTTTGAAAATAAAGAAAATTTTTACATAATTTTGTATGGGTTTTGAAGGGAAAAAGACATGTATAGCAAATAGATACAAGTTCCAAAACTAAGATATAAATTTTGAGAAAATGTGAAATCATGTATCAAAATCAAACATGTCAAAAACACCAATACAAAATAAACTATACTTTTGAAAACGTGTATTTTTGTGTGTGTATATCTTTGAGCATCAAATCTATATTCTACTCTCTAACAAACTAGATTCTTATAAGGTTCTAATCGACTACAAGAATCTTCAAGCGGGCTTCTCTGATAGCAACGTTAAGTGCTTTGAGCTTCAATCCCGTTACTTGAGTACCCTTGAGCCATCAACACCTTCCTTTAGAGGAAGAAACTTGTTAAATCTTCTTAAACCTTGAAACACACTTAAAACACGTGTACTTGATTAGTACTAAATAACTACATATGCTTTGTTATCATCAAAACACAAAATCGATGATTGTAACTTTTGGGCCAACAATCTCCCCCTATTGATGATGACAAAACATATTAGTTATTTAAAAGAAATAAAAGGAAAGAACTTTGAAAAGCTCCCCCTCAAGTTATGCTTATCTATCAAGTATAAAATATCAACAAGTTATATGATTATAATGACAATGTATAACAAAGGCATAGCATATGAGCATGAGCAAACTAAGAATAATACTAATGAATACTCAATAAATACTTCTCTCCCTTTTGTCATGCAACAAAAAGAGTAAGCATAGCAACAAAAAACAAATTTTAAAACAAATATAGATTTTAAAGAAAAACTAATGAATCTATAATACAAACATTTAGTTCACCAAAAATGAAAGAAAATCTGTTAAAAGCAAGTGGCTTAGTAAAAATATCTGCTAGTTGAAAATCAGCTGAAAAATAATCAATTTCAATATCTCTTTTCTCATTGTGATCTATAAGAAAGTGATATCAAATTTCTATGTGCTTTGTCTTACTATGTTGATTTGCATTTTTAGTCATATGAATAGTACTAGTATTATCACAAAATATTTTAATATGATCATAATGCAAATTTATCAGGGGGAAAACCATGCACAAAAAGTATCATTTTGAAATCACTAATTAAAGTGTGTGTGTTTTGACTTCCTTGATACTTTCGTTATAGCATAGAAGCTAAATGGGTCGAATCCACAAGGACGAAAAGTGATAGAAGTTTTTTTGGTATGTTCACGTGTGTATGTTAATGGTTCTTTTATGTTTCAAAGAATGAAAAAAAAGAAAACAGAATAAAAAAAAAGAGTATGGTGAAAACAAAGAAGTGAGAAATATTGAAGAGAAGGTATCTGTGATTTTTGTATTATTTTTAAAAACAAAGTAAAAATGTAAGAAAACCCCATGGCTACTAACTACTAATGGCTCCACTAACCATCATAACCTCTTAGTGATAGTTGTTGTTGGAACTTATTTTGATGATAACAAATGTAATTTGTACTATTTTTGTGTATTTTATAGATATTTGTTAAAAGCCTTGATCACACACAAAATAGTCCTATTAGTGGACTTGACCCTTCCTATTAGTAGACTTGACCTCGACTAATAGGACTGCTAGTCGACTTATCATAAGTCTATAGTCGACTAAGTCATGTCCAGAAAAGATATTAACTTTCTGTTCCTTAACTGTTAGCAGTATTAGTCGACTTATCAACATTACTAATCGACTAACACATGTTGTAGTCGACTTATAATTTCTGCTGGTCGACTCATAGTAGTTTTCACAAACTTGCATATCTGTATCAGTCTTGATGTAGTCGACTTGCTTCTTTGACTAGTCGACTAACCCAGTCAAAAATGCCTATACTAGTCGACTTACTTCCTACCCAAGTCGACTTATAACAGTTTCTGACTATTAAACAGTTATTGATTTTCTGGTGTTTATCCAACTTTTTAATATTCAAACTTTTTAATATTCAAATTTGTCCTGATAACTGTCCTAATTGACCATAGATTTAGCTATAAATAGGGATGTTGTCCTACGCTAACCACACTAATTCATTTGATTAGTTGTCTGTCCAAACTCTGTTGAAATATTTTGTTTTCAGAAAACCAGTTTTCACTTTCTGTTCTTCACACAAATTTCAATTCTCTAGTGAAGAATTCTGAGAGTCTACCTATAAGAGTCCTTGTTCACGATCACATACAAGTTCTCAAGGCTTATAGGTTATTTTGTAATCACTCAAAGGAGTTGTACAAGGTTATCTTCTTGGTGTTGAGAAAAGGTGTACAAGAAAATTGTCTTCTTGGCGTAGAGAAGAGTTGTACGAATTTGGCAAAGGTTGTTTGTCAAGTGATGTACAAGGTGTTGGTTTTGGGTGTGCAAAATTAAGGATAAGAAAAATCTCAAGCGGGTTGCTTGGGGACTGGATGTAGGTCAAGAGGACCGAACCAGAATAAAATCTCTTGTGTTTGCCTTTGCATTTTCTGAGATTTATTTCCTTTTCTGCAAGTTATTTTATTTAACGCTAATTATCTTTGTTTGAGTATTGTGTTAACATTATTTTTAGATCCTACAATTGGTATCAGAGCCCGGCTGGGCATACTTTATCAAAGCCCTGCATACCCGGCCAACACCCTACAAAGATGGCAACGGAGTTTCCTTCATCACAATTCAGAGAAGGACATTCTACACAACGTTCACTATTATTTGATGGATCCAACTACAACTATTGAAAGTGTAAAATGAAGATCTACTTACAATCACTCAACTATGAACTCTGAAACATAGTAAAAGCATCGTACACCAAGCTGACCACCAATTACAGTGCATGGAATGAAGAACAAAAGAAGTCAGCAAATCTTGATGCCAAAGCAATGAACGCGCTTTTCTGTGCCTTGAACAAAGAAGAATTCAATCGCGTATCAACTGCCAGATCTGCAAATCAAATATGACATTTTACAGTTAACCCATGAAGGTACAAATAAGGTTAAAGAGTCTAAAATTTCTAATCTTATTCACGGTTTGAACTCTTCAAAATGAAGGAGAACGAGACAATTTCAGAAATGATTACAAGATTCACGGACATTACAAATTCCTTAATAGCCTTGTAAAGGAATACACTCAAGTGAAAAAAGTTAGAAAAGTTCTTCGTGCACTCACATCAGATTGGGAGAAGAAAATCACTGCAATAGAAGAAGCAAATGTTCTCTCAACAGTGTCATTTGGTAATTTAATGGCATATGAAGTGCAACTTAAAGATCGGAAGAATGATGAACTTCAACTTCAATCAAAGAAGAAAGTACTTGCCTTCCATACATCCTCAGATATAGAAGATTCAGATGATGATGAAGGGGAGATGACAATGCTAAGAGGAGATGGCAATGCTTTCAAGAAAATTTAGAAAATTCTTAAAGTAAGGTAAGTTTAATCCTATATGTTTTAATTGTAATAAAACAGGTTATATGAAGAAGGATTGCACATTGCTCAAAAACAAAGGAAAATTTAAGAGCAAAAAGTTCAAAAAGAAGAAAGATTATTAAGCATCATGGGAGAATAGTGATTCTTCTTCCTCAGATGAAGAAGAAGCCACTGAACATGCAAATGTTTGCTTTATGGCTCTAGAAGACGATGAGGTACAATATACTGAACTCTTAGATGCATTTCATAAACTATATAATGATCTTAAAAATGAAAAGATGAAAAATAAAGTTTCATTAAAAGAAAATTCTATTTATTTTTCTCAAATTTCTTCTATAAATTCTCAAAAGGATGACTTTGAAAAAGCTATATCTTCATTAAAAAAGGATAATGAGAATTTCTTAAAAGAAAATCTTTTGCTTAAAAGAGAAACTATGTCTTTAAATGAAAGAATTTCTGTTTTAGATAAAGACATGACAAGTTTCAAAGATAAATATGAAGAACTTTTAAATAAAGTGACAAAGTTTAATAAAGAAAAAGAAAATTTAAATGATATATTGTCATATCAAAAGGTTTCATATAATCATTTTGGACTTGATTTTTCAAAAGATAAGCATATTGGTCTTGGTTGTTCAAAACAGAATGTTGAAACAAACAAAAAGAATAATGATAATTCTTTTGTTAAGAAGACCATGAAATCAAAGTATAAATATATTTGGATTCCTAAAAATCCAAGTAATATGAACAAAAATGCTTATATTGCATCATATGTACATGCTATATGTAATTCATGCAATTATGTTTATACTAACAGATGGAAATCGAATTCAAATTGGGTTTGAATTTCTAAAGGTTAATATTTTGATCATGTTATAATTGGTGCCATTAACAATGTTTTATCTTATAGGTACCATATAAAGAAAAGAGAATACCTGATAATATAAGTTATTTCTAACATTTGAAAATATATCATATGTATGCTATGATGCAGGGAGAGAACACTTGTTATATATATTTGTTATAATCTATTTTCTGTAGGGGAAGTTTCTCTAAGAGGGAGCTTATGCGTACACACATTGTCATCATCAAAAAGGGGGAGAATGTTGGAACTTATTTTGATGATAACAAATGTGATTTATACTATTTTTGTGTATTTTTTAGATATTTGTTAAAGTCATGATCATACACAAAATAGTCCTATTAGTAGACTTGGCCCTTCCTATTAGTAAACTTGACCCTTCCTATAGTCAACTAATAGGATTGCTAGTCGACTTATCATAAGTCTATAGTCGACTAAGTCCTATCCAGAAAAGATATCAACTTTCTGTTCCTTGACTGTTAGCAGCATTAGTCGACTTATCAACATTACTAATCGACTAACACATGTTGTAGTCGACTTATAATTTCTGCTGGTCGACTAATAGTAGTTTTCAGAAACTTGCATATCAGTATCAGTCTTGATGTTGTCAACTTGCTTCTTTGACTACAGTCAAAAATGCCTATACCAGTTGACTTACTCCCTACCCTAGTCGACTTATAACAGTTTTTGACTGTTAAATAGTTATTGATTTTCTGATATTTATCTAACTTTTTAATATTCAAATTTGTCCTAATAACTACCCTAACTGACCATAGATTTTAGCTATAAATAGGGATGTTGTCCTAGGCTAAACACACCAATTCATATGATTAGTTTTCTGTCCAAACTCTGTTGAAATATTCTGTTTTCAGAAAACTAGTTTTCACTTTCTGTTCTTCACACAAATTTCAATCCTTTAGTGAAGAATTCTAAGAGTCTACCTATAAGATTCCTTATTCATGATCACATACAAGTTCTCAAGGCTTATAGGCTATTTTGTAATCACTCAAAGAAAGGAGTTGTACAAGGTTATCTTCTTGGTGTTGAGAAGAGGTGTATAAGGAAATTGTCTTCTTGGCGTAGAGAAAAGTTGCACGGATTTGGCAAAAGTTGTTTGCCAAGTGGTGTACAATGTGCTGATTTTGGGTGTACAAAATCAATGATAAGGAAAATCTCAAGCGGGTTGCTTGGGAACTAGATGTAGGTTAAGAGGACCGAACCAGGATAAAATCTCTTGTATTTGTATTTGCATTTTCTGAGATTTATTTCCTTTTCTGCAAGTTATTTTATTAACTCTAATTATCTTTGTTTGAGTATTATGTTGATATTATTTTTAGATCCTACAATTGGTATTAGAGCCCAGCTCGGCATACTCTATCAAAGCCTTGCATACCGGCCAACACCCTACAAAGATGGCAACGGAGTTTTCTTGATCACAATTCAGAGAAGGACATTCTACATAATGTCCACCACTATTTGATGGATCCAACTACAACTATTGGATGTGTAGATTGAAGATCTACTTGCAATCACTCAACTATGAACTCTGGAATAGAGTAGAAGCATCGTACACCAAGCCGACCACCAATTACAGTGCATGGAATAAAGAACAAAAGAAGTCTGCAAATCTTGATGCCAAAGTAATGAATGCGCTTTCTGTTCCTTAAACAAAGAAGAATTCAATCGCGTGTCAACTGTCAGATCTGCAAATCAAATATGGCATATTTTACAGGTAACCCATGAAGGTACAAATAAAGTTAAAGAGTCTAAAATTTCTGTTCTTATTCACAGGTTTGAACTCTTCAAAATGAAGGCGAACGAGACAATTTCAGAAATGATTACAAGATTCACGGACATTACAAATTTCTTAGTAGCTCTTGGAAAGGAATACACTCAAGTGGAAAAAGTTAGAAAAGTCCTTAGTGCACTCACATCAGATTGGGAGAGGAAAACTACTGTAATAGAAGAAGCAAATAATCTCTCAACAATGTTATTAGAAAACCTTATTGGTAATTTAATGGCATATGAAGTGCAACCTGAAGATCGGAAGAATGATGAACTTCAACTTCAATCAAAGAAGAAAGTACTTGTCTTCCATACATCCTCAGATATAGAAGATTCAGATGATGATAAAGAGGAGATGGCAATGCTCTCACAATAATTCAGAAAGTTCTTGAAGTAAGGTAAGTTTAATCCTACATGTTTTAATTGTAATAAAACAGATCATATGAAGAAGAATTGCCCATTGCTCAAAAACATAGGGAAATTTAAGAACAAAAAGTTCAAAAAGAAGAAAAATTATCAAGCATCATGGGAGAATAGTGATTCATCTTCCTCGAATGAAGAAGAAGCCGCTGAACATGCAAATGTTTGCTTTATGGCTCAAGAAGAAGATGAGGTACAATATACTGAACTCTTAAATGTATTTCATTAACTATATAATGATCTTAAAAATGAAAAGATGAAAAATAAAGTTTTATCAAAAAAAAATTCTGTTTATTTTTGTCAAATTTCTTCTGTAAATTCTCAAAAGGATGACTTTGAAAAAGTTATATATTCATTAAAAAAGGATAATGAGAATTTCTTAAAAGAAAATCTTTTGCTTAAAAGAAAAACTATATTTTTAAATGAAAGAATTTCTGTTTTAGCTAAAGACATGACAAGTTTCAAAGATAAATATGAAGAACTTTTGAATAAAGTGACAAAGTTTAATAAAGAAAAAGAAAATTTAAATGATATATTGTCAATCAAAAGGTTTCATATAATCATTTTGGACTTGATTTTTCAAAAGATAAGCATATTGGTCTTGGTTGTTCAAAACAGAATGTTGAAACAACTACACATGTCTACAAAAAGAATAATGATAATTCTTTTGTTAAGAAGACCATGAAATCAAAGTATAAATATATTTAGATTCCTAAAAATCTAAATAATATGAACAAAAATGCTTATATTACATCATATGTACATGATATATGTAATTCATGCAATTATGTTTATACTAACAGATGGAAACCAAATTCAAATTGGGTTTGGATTCCTAAAGGTTAATATTTTGATCATGTTATGATTGGTACCATTAATAATGTTTTATCTTATAGGTACCATATAAAGAAAAGAGAATACCTAATGATATAAGTTATTTCTAACATTTGAAAATATATCATATGTATGCTATGATGTAGGGGGAGAACACTTGTTATATATATTTGTTATAACCTGTTTTTTGCAGGGGAAGTTTCTCTAAGAGGGAGCTTGTGCGTACACACATTGTCATCATCAAAAGGGGGAGAATGTTGGAACTTATTTTGATGATAACAAATGTAATTTGTACTATTTTTGTGCATTTTTTAGATATTTGTTAAAAGCGTTGATCACACACAAAATAGTCCAATTAGTAGACCTGACCCTTCCTATAGTCGACTAATAGGATTGTTAGTCGACTTATCATAAGTCTATAGTCAACTAAGTCCTGTCCAGAAAAGATATCAACTTTCTGTTCCTTGACTGTTAGCAACATTAGTCCACTTATCAATATTACTAATCGACTAATACATGTTGTAGTCGACTTATAATTTCTGCTAGTCGACTAATAATAGTTTTCAGAAACTTGTATATCTGTATCAGTCTTGATGTAGTCGACTTGCTTCTTTAACTAGTCGACTAACCCAGTTAAAAATACCTATACTAGTCGACTTACTCCCTACCCTAGTCGACTTATAACAGTTTCTGACTGTTAAACAGTTATTGATTTTCTGGTGTTTATCCAACTTTTTTATATTCAAATTTGTCCTGATAATCGCGCTAACTGACCATAGATTTCAGCTATAATAGGGATGTTGTCCTAGGCTAAACACACAAATTCATATAATTAGTTTTCTGTCCAAACTCTGTTGAAATATTCTGTTTTCAGAAAACTAGTTTCAACTTTCTGTTCTTCACACAAATTTCAATCCTCTAGGATAGAATTCTTAGAGTCCACCTATAAGAGCCCTTGTTCACGATCACATACAAGTTCTCAAAGCTTATAGGTTATTTTGTAATCACTCAAAGAAAGGAGTTATACAAGGTTATCTTCTTGGTGTTGAGAAGAGGTGTATAAGAAAATTGTCTTCTTGGCGTAGAGAAGAGTTGTACGGATTTGGCAAAGATTGTTAGTCAAGTGGTGTACAAGGTGTTAGTTTTGGGTGTATAAAATTAAGGATAAGAAAATCTCAAGCGGGTTGCTTGGGGACTGAATGTAGGTCAAGAGAACCGAACTAGGATAAAATCTCTTTTGTTTGCATTTGCATTTTATGAGATTTATTTTCTTTTCTGCAAGTTATTTTATTTAATGCTAATTATTTTTGTTTGAGTATTGTGTTGACATTATTTTTAGATCCTACAGTTGCCACACATGTTTCCTTAGCCATCACTAGTCCTTGTTTCAAGAGCTTTTCAAAGTATGACCCATAAGATCACTTTCACATCCAAACTCAACAAACAAGAGCAAGATAAACTTAAACCATCAAAACTAACTAGAGCAAGCATGGAATAAAATAATGGTAACTTGTTAGAGAGTTAGATGTTAAAGTGTTAGAATCCATCATCGTTAGCCCTCAATGGCTCTTGCAAGAGCAAGGCCAAGTAGAGGCTATTAGATTCATGTGGATTATCAAGTAAGGATCTAGCAAGTTAGTGGTTAGTGGTTAATTGATATGAGAGAAAAAGCTAAGCTTGTCAAGAGTTAGAGAGAAGAAAACCAGTAGAGATAAGGAGAGAACCTTTCATAGAATGTCACACTCCATTACAAGAACCCTAACCTTCATCTTATGCATCTCTCTCTTCCCTATTACATGATCTACAAAAAAATGAAAAACAAAAGAAAAAAGAAAACTATACTAAACTATACAAATGGGAGAAACTACACCTAAAAACTCTCCTTCCTTCTTTCTGGAAAACCAGGGGATTTATAGACCAGAGGGAGCAACAGGGAAAGGATACGGGGCTACGCGTCGAAGATCAACGCGTGGCCCTACCATAAGGCCTCAAAAATGCGGCTTTTGCCGTGTTACCATAGCCCTTCAGGGGCCGCGCGCGCCGCGCTAGGCTGTGCAGCCTCTTGTTGTACACCACTCCTTGTACCTCTTGTCACTTTGTTGAAATTCGCTCCCAGATTTGATAGATCCAGCTTTCAAAAGTCAATGGCTATATTTGTAGGCTTTAAATATCACCAAATGAATGGAATTTTAGGTTTCTTCTTCATTTCATGTCAGAACCTAGAAACATACAAGAGAGGTATTATTAACAGAATTTAACATTGAATAAATGTGAAGATGTTGTGTGAAATATGCAACTTTGGAGACTAATCACGCCCTCGCTTATCTTTTGCTCGTCCCCAGCAAAACAAAAAAAAAACTAACTAAGAAAATTATTGCACCACTTTCGCAGGTGACGCGATTGCACTGAGCATGTGCAACAAGCCGTTAAACCTCTAAGTTTCCCCTAGAGGAGGAGTTTTGTCTCCTGAAAATTTTTAGCGGATTACACCCACAAAATCCATAAAGAAAGAAATCAAATGTTAGTATTTTGAGAAGCGCATTTTGAAATAGAGAAAAGTGTAAAGTATTTTTGTAGAAAATTTAAGCGATCAAAGGTCATAGGTTAACAAGAAATTATTCTTTCTTAAACTAAGTCTAAATGCAAAATCTTGTTATAAATTAAAGGTAAGAATTTAAAATTGAATTGATTCTTTGATCTTTCATAAAACTCTTAGATAATATGCACTTTGTGAACAGTGAAGATTTTTGAAATATCAATTCTAACTTTCATGCCTTATATGTATATTAATTTTTTTCTTCCCTTAGTTTTTTTAGGCTTTCTAGCTTACCCGGGTAGTGACCCTTTAGCCTGTGACTCCCAAACCAGACAGTTTTAGAACACCAGATGACAAAACATCCCTCGGGCTTAAGGACTCGAGTAAAGAAGGCCACAAAACTAAAGGGGATTATTTTATTTTTTTACCATTTTAGGCGTAAATAATCATGCTTCCTAAGGCATAACTACCCAGCTTCAATAAGTGATTTTTTATCTTCATTCATTTTTTTTATATATATTTTTTATGTCATTTTCAGTCTTTGTTTCAATCCCAAAAATTGTGTAAGTGTGAAGTGCATATATCAAAGGCAAAAAATTCGAGAACAAATTATCTTTTCAATCTTACTTTCTTATCCTAAAATTTAAACAAGATCTATTATTTTGACTCGGTTTAAGAATTCATAAATTTAGATTTTCTTAATTGCTAAGATCCTCTTAACGTTCTTAAAAATAAATCAAAACTATTTCTCTTATTTCAAAAAGTTTTGTAAAGAGTTTCTATATAAAAGAAAAAATCTAAAAAATTTTTCTAAAAATAAGTGTAAAAGAAAGAAAGTTTAGAACAACCTACGTTAGTAAACCTTCCCCCACACTTATCTCATGGATTGTTCTCAATGCATCGTGAATGTGTATATACATGAAACAAATAGGGAAGGAAAAATTACCTAGGGTGATGTTCCGGTGGTGGTCTCATTGGTCCACAAAATGCGGCCTAATCTAAAATTATGGATCTCAAAGGAACCTACCAATGACCTCTCTAATATGACCCATTAAAAGAATGATGAAGTGTATGGTCTTATTTAAAAAATTATCCCCATCCAATTTTCAATTTTCAAAAATAATTTTTATGTCATTTTGTTCAACACATTTGTCCAACAAAGAAGTGTGATTATAGAAGATGGTTAATTTGGGCTTAAACGGAACCGGAATAAATATCGACTTAGAAATTTGACTTAGATCAAGTCGAGATTCAAAAGTGAGAATCGAAATAGGTTAAAAAATGGGGTCTAAACCAAAAAATTGATATTCACACACTTTACCCATCAACGAAATGTGATCGTAAAATATTGGTGACTCCATTTCACAGTGTACTGGTACAGGATTTAATGTTGACTCCGGAATATGAAAAAATTCTGGTAAAAATATCGGAGTCATTATTGAATCAAAAAGTGAAATGGAATTACCAACTTGAGGTTCAAGATCATATTCATGCACAATTTTAATTTCAGGAAAGGGATAACTTGCCAAAATGTCAATGTGACTTTCAAAACTTAGAGTTTGGTCAAGTTCAAATGGATGTACTGAAATTGAATCTTGGTTTCTAAAATAACATGATTCTTGGGTCCAATTAATAGAGTTAGGGATATAAAGATTGGCCAAAGGTTGAAAAGAAAGATTTTCCTCATTCTCATTGATCAATTCGCTCATTATTGAGTCTAACCTATTGATAGGTCGGGTAACAAAATTTTGGGTTTAAATCATGTCTTTTATACTCTTTGCAATCGATTCTTCTTGAAAAGATAAGTATGAAAGTTGATTTTGAAAATTATGGTGAAATTGTGAGTCCATCAAATATTGAGTTTGTTGCTCGGACTCACGCAAGAGCTCCATATTCAAGTCCAGGCTGATGGTTGTTCATTTTGAATCGGTGGAACTGGAAAAGATGTGTATGACTCTTGATAATTTGGTTGAAATGATGAGTCCAACATGTTTTGAATAATTTGTTGTTAGGACTCAAGCATGGCTTCTATACTCATTTGTATCTCTGGTTTTTCTTCAATTGGTGGTTCAGAAAAAGAAGTATGTGAAGCAGAATGTGGGAAAGAAGATGGTGGATAAGGTGGTTAAAATTTTGACTCGGGAGAAGTTAATCCCCATTGACTCTATGAAGAGTGAAAATTATATTGAAAATTAGAATTGGGGATACGGGTCATATTGAGTCGGACAAACCCAAGCCGGCATATATGGTTAGTTCATGTTGTACATAGCCGGGTTGGAGTTATCAGAGTTAAATGAGGTCAAGGTGAAATATGAATTCATATTAGGATTGAAAAAATTATTGTTGAAATCCATTTCACAAACAAACACAAACAAAAAATAGAAAAAGCAAACAAACAAATAAACAAAAAGAAAGAAAAATCAAAACCAAGCCTATATTAAGGTTGACCTAGACCTAGACGACTCCTATCTGGTTAGACTGTCCACGGGAGGTACAATGTAAGAATCTGACCACAAGTTAATTGGTCAGGTAGGGACAAGATCAGTGGGAGGTATCCGTGCCGGAGCAACGAGCCTAATTATGCCAAACCAATGTTCTTCGAGGTTTCGCCTCTCAATCCCCAACTTTTGACAATGATTTGACAATAGTCAAATTCTAGCAACTTCCTACTTAGGTTAATCTCTTAAATGAGTCTGAGATGTCTCTAGAGGCCAACATCTAGCAAATTTTATTTAGGCTTGGATTATGTGAGTGGGAAGGGGATTTTTGGGCTAAGAGAGGGTAATGACTTCCCCACCTTATGTTGTATCGGGTTATGCCCTTAAGTTCAATTTGTGCAATTGTGCAATATAAATAAGAATAAACACAAAAAAGCGAGTAAATCATTCAAGTGTTTTTCCTAAGCTATATGCAATACAATATGTACACCTCCGTCAAGATCACAATAACATAAGAACAAAATATAGTATATTGGAAATGAAATCGACACGTTCCTAGATGCAAATGTCTAACCGTTTTAAAGCATCCAATTGTCATATTTTAGTTCTTAAATTATTGCAATGTATAGATAATAGAAACTAGCAGCAGACTATAGCAATATATAAGAAGTTACCCAACCCCACAAAAGTAAGTGTGGATTTCTGCAATGCTAAATTTCTGAATATTTTGACCTGCACACAAAAAATAAAGAAGAAAAGTTAATAAATACTTGAAATCCAACTGTTCCCATCGTTGGCAAAGGCGCCAAAATATGATCGGGGGAAAATCGCACACAAAAAGTGTCGTTTTGAAATCAAGAGTCAAAGTGTGTGTGCGTTGGCTTCCTCGATACTTCCGTGATAGCATAGAGGCTAAACGGGTCGAATCCACAGGGACCGGAAGCGATAGAAGCTTTAGCGGTATGTTCGCGTGTGTATGTTAATGGTTCTTCTATGTTTAAAACAGAATGAAAAGAGAAGAGTATGGTGAAAACAAATAAGTGGAGAACATTAAAGAGAAGGTATTTGTGATTTTTTTATTATTTCTAAAACAGAGTAAAAATGTAAGAAAATCCATGGCTACTAACTACTACTAATGGCTCCAATAACCATGATAATCTCTTAGTGATAGTTGCCACACATGTATCCTTGACCATCACTAGTCCTTGGTTCAAGAGCTTTTCAAAGCATGACCCATAAGATCACTTTCACATCCAAACTCAATAAACAAGAGCAAGCTACACTTAAACCATCAAAACTAACTAGATCAAGCATGGAATAAAGTAAAAGCAACTTGTTAGAGAGTTAGATGTTAGTGTGTTAGAACCCATCATCATGAGCCATAATGGCTCTTGCAAGAGCAAGGCCAAGTAGAGGCTATTTGATTCATGTGGATTATCAAGTAAGGAGTTAGGAAGTTAGTGGTTAGTAGCCATGAGAGAAAAAGCTAAGTATGTAAAGAGCTAGAGAGAAGAAAACCATTAGAGATAAGGAGAGAAACTTTCATAGAATGTCACTTTCCATTACAAGAACTCTAACCTTTATCCTATGCATCTCTCTCTTCCCTATTACATGATCTACAAAGAAAATAAAAAACAAAAGAAAGAAGAAAAATACACTAAACTACACAAAAGGGAGAAACTACACCTAAAAACTCTCCTCCCATTCTTTCTGGAAAACCAGGAGTATTTATAGGCCAGAGGGAGCACGAGGGAAGGGAAGGGATACGGGGCCACGCGTTGAAAATGAGCGTATGGCCCACCATAAGGCCACGGAAATGCGACTTTTACTGTGTTTCTGCAGCCCTTCTGGGGTCACGCGCACCGATGACATGGCGTGCAGCCTCCTACTGCACACCACTCCTTATACCTCCAGTCGCTTTATCAAAATTCGCTCCCAGATTTGGCAGATCTAGCTTCTAAAAGTCAATGGCTATATTTGTAGGCTTTAAATATCACCAAATGAATGGGATTCTTGGCTTCTTCTTCATTTCATGTCATGGACCTAGAAACATACAAGAGAGGTATTATTAAAAGAATTTAATATTGAATAAATATGAAGATGTGGTATGAAATATGCAATTTTGGAGACTAATCATAAATCATAATCAATGAGAGTATGTTTCATCCAAAGGACCTGTGCACAACAAGCCCAGGCCGCAACATACTCCACCTTGATGGCTGAGAAGGCTAAAGAATTTTGTTTCTTAGAAGACCATGAAACAAGACAATTTCCTAGGAATTGATAAGTTCCACTTGTGCTCTTTCTATCTAATCTATAACCAGAATATTCAACATCCTAAAAACTCATCATGGAAACTTGTCCGGTCTTTGGATACCACAAGCCCATTCCAATAGTGACCTTAAGATATCTAATAATGTGTTTTACTGCAATTAAGTGAAACTCTTTAGGACAAGAATGGAATCTAACACATAGACATACACTAAACATAGTATCTGATCTACTAGCCATTAAGTAAAGTAAACTACCAATCATGTTTTTATAAAATTTAATGTCTGCATTTATACCTTGTTCATCCTTATCAAGTTTTGTTGTGGTAGCCATGGGAGTCTTGCTTGACTTTGCATTTTCAAGCCCATATTTCTTGATGAGTTTTCTTGTATCTTTGGCTTGATTTATAAAAATCTCATCACTATTTTGCTTGATTTGGGTCCAAGGAAGTAGTTTAGCTCACCTAACATAGACATCTCAAACTCATTATTCATGCATGATTCAAAATCATTACAAAGCTTTTCATCAGTAGATCTAAATATAATATCATTAATATAAATTTGAACAATTAGAATATCACTCTCTACATGCTTTATAAACAAAGTGGTATCTACTTTACTTTTTACAAAACTATTTGAAATAAGAAAAGTTGAAAGTCTTTCATACCAAGCTCCTGGAGCTTGTTTTAAACCATATAAAGTTTTGTCTAATTTGAAAACAAAATCCAGATGTGTAGGATTAACAAACCCGGGGGGTTGTTGAACATACACTTCTTCTTCAATAAAACTATTTAAAAATGCACTTTTGACATCCATTAGAAAAAGTTTGAAATCTTTAAAAGAAGCAAAAGCAAGCGTAATCCGTATAGCTTCAACCGTGCTACGGGTGCAAAAATTTCCTCAAAATTGAATATACTACCGCTCTCATGTGCCTTAAGCAACCGCTTTCAAGATACCACCGCTCTCTATGTCTTAGAACCTTCGTGTGTACCTACATCAAATTATGAAGTTAGTAATTTTAATACCCATATTTTTTTGGGTCCTATGACATTAATACTTCGAACCCAAATATAATTATTAGAAGCATTTATATGATCAAAATAAAATTTAGCTAAGTGACAATTCCGACCACAATAGGTCCATGAATATACTCTACCATGCATAAACGTATGATGTGTATGATGAGCATGTGAAACATAAGCATGCATAGTGTGTGTGACATTTTTATAAGTATGAATGTATTGTGATTTAGAAGTGTGAGCATGTGTTTATTTCTTTAAAGGATTTTTCTTAGAAAACATGGCCTCTAATCTAGCCTTATCAAACTTATATTTCTTTAGAACATTTCTTAAAGTGTTGATTTTAGTTTTTAAAATAGAAATTTATTTTCATCAATCATGAGAAATTTTTCTTTACATGAAATCTTGTATGCATCAAAATCTTTGTGTGTAGATAAAAGAGTGGAAGATAAAGCATCTTTTTCTTTAGAAAGAGTGATAATTTTATTTTGAAGAATTTCATTTTTCTTTTTTCTTTTTAGGTATTTCTTCTTTAGAAAATCATAATTATTTAAAAGTTCTACAAATGCATCTCCTAATTCATTCATAGTTAATTCACATTCATCAAGGGATGGTTCAGAAGTTACCTTAGGTGTGTTATCATTTGCCATAAAACATACTTTTGCTATGTCCACCTCTTCTTCGGATTCACTTTCCGAATCCCATGTTGCTTTGAGAGCTTTCTTCTTATATGGTTTCTTTAAGGTAGATGGCTTGTTTGAGAAAGATGGCTTGTTTTTATTTTCAAACAATTGACAATGATATGTCCAGGTTTCTAACAGTTGAAACAAATGATTTTCTTTTCTTCCTTCCCTTGCCATCATCTTCTATTGTTGAACTTGGCCTTGTTATACATTCTCCTTACATTTTTCACAAGGAGGGAAAGATCTTTATCATCTTCTTCCTCTTCATCATCGTTGGAGATGGTGGGAGTAGACTTGAAGGCAATCACCTTTTTCTTTTGCGGTACCGTTTCTTCTCTAGCCTTCTTCTCTATCTCATGGGTCTTAAGCTCCATCTCTTCTTTATTGTTTATCTCCTTCAATGTAGTAGCCTTGACTTCCTATGAGGGTGAAAGTGCACGAATGACCTAATGGCATCACCTAAAGAAGCAAGACCATTAGTGATTTTAGTAAATTTTGTAACCATATCATCAATGGAATCATGTTCATGCATAGTGAAATTCTTATATTGGGAACACAAGAGATCAATTTTAGCCCTCTTGACTTGTGATGTTCCCTCGTGATGACCACTAAGTGTGACCAAATCTCGTAGGCAGATTTGCAATGAATGACCCTAGCTATGTCGTCATTGTTCAAGGCTTGAAATAATGCATAGTGTACCTTTGCATTAGCATCAAATTCTTTGGTGGTAATGTCGGACCACGTGTCCTTATCATCAGTGGGTACACTAAAGGGTTTAGTCACCACTTTTGCAACTCGGCTCCTAGGGATAGCAAAAACACGGTCATCTTAACCTTCTATATGGGAAAGTTAAGTCCATCGACTTGCGAGGGGTCTTAATATCTTCGGCTATTTTTACTATAGTGGATGAGAATGAAGATGTTAATGAAGTGATTAGAAAATAGGATCTCTCTAAGGCGGTTAAGCCAAAAACTAGAGATCAAAGCTCTGATACCAATCAAAATTACATCTAGAGGGGTGAATAGGTGTAAAGCGAATCAAATGCAAATTCCAAACAATTTAAAATGTATGATGCAAACAGATCACTCAAAACAAGAATTAAAGCCAGATTTCCCGTGAAGGGCTCTGAACTTCTCCTTATGATTCCTCTAGATAAAAGTTGAGGTGCTCAATTGCTATCTTGTTGAGATGAGTATTGATCGACAAAAATGAATGAATAATAAGCAAGTAATAAAATAGAGACAATAAGACAATCGCAAACAAGAAAGATTTGTTTCAAGGTTCGAACCACTGCTCTACATCCCTGCCTTCACCACTGTGAAGGATTTCACTATCACTATTGGATCTTCCATAAAGGGACATTACAATAAGGAATTACAACCACTTGAAGTACACAACTCCCCAACTCAATCCTCTACTGATCGTACACAAATTTTACATTATTTTCATTACACTCCTATATTTATCATATAATAAATCTGCTAATTTCCTTCCTTATCTTAAATGTCTATTTTGCAGAAGATAATCATGGAGAGAAAAAAGATTAAATCAAATAAATACCAGTTAAATCAGATTTAACTGGATCTATTTGGTTAGCTGAGGATGATCTTAGATCCAGTTAGTTAAAATTAGATTTTGGTGAATCAATTTGGTTAACTTAAAGATCTATGAGGATATCACCACAGCCAGAACAAATTAAAGATTGGGGCAAGTGTTCAGCTGAAGATCAGAGCAAATAAAAAAGATAACACCAAATGAAAACCGATAAAATTTGAATTTCTATTAATCCATTTTGGTTAGCTAAAGATCAACCCAGGATAATGTCAAATACACAGTCCAAATTCAAAATCCAAAGGGATAAATGGATAGGCAGAAGATAAACAGATGAGATGAATTAATTTTGACTCAGATTCAGACTGGATACATTTTAGTATTTGAATCATAACTTTCGCTACTGAAACTCAAATCTGATGATTCAAGATGATCTAGAAAGAAGACTTAAAAGGTTACAACTCTTACATTGATCACTGTTTTC
Organism: Agave tequilana; assembly: GCA_038442645.1. Lineage (NCBI taxonomy): Eukaryota > Viridiplantae > Streptophyta > Magnoliopsida > Asparagales > Asparagaceae > Agave > Agave tequilana. The sequence continues at coordinate 96,824 of JAVJIF010032833.1, forward strand.
TAATTCTATCATTTGATAAGTTATATTCAGCAATCAACATGCCAATAAGATGCAAATCAGAATTGAATATCCATATCAAATCAAGTTTAGAGATAAGGGGAGAATTCAAATTCAGAAATAGTCAGCTTCCCCTATCTTTGTACTCCTCTACCCTCTGCATTTCTCCTATAAATACCTGCAATCTCAAAGGTAAATGAGAACAATAAAGCAGAGAGTAGAATAGATACTTGTATAGATTTAACTTAGGTTCTTCTTTTTCTTTTATGTAATTTTTATTTTATTTATGTAACTGAGAGGAGAGGAGAGTTTCATGGAGGAATGAGAGCAAGATTGTACTGAGGGTGACACCGGTGTAAGTATTTTCTTTCATTGTTATTTGAATCAAATCAAGATTTTTTTTCCTTCTTTACTCTTGTTTTTGTTTGCTTTCCTCTGATGTGTTTGCAATCCAAATGAATTCGATAGCTTCAAGATTGCTTCGCCATTGCAAGTGCCCTTAATGGCCTATGGTGATGAACAATTATTCCTTTGCTAGTTTGCTTGCTCTTTTATTCATAGTATAGATTGGGAACGGGAAAGATCCTACACGCCATGCTTGATCGCCTTTAAAGACTAGGTAAGTCGTAGCAATAGATCCAAGGTATATGAGCACTAAAGAGGTAAGTAAAAATTTTTAGGTTTTCTTCTTTTTTTTAATCTTTAGTTTAGGTCACCTCCATCGCCAAATCTCTACTATTTTTCACTTTCTTTATATAATATCACCATCTCCTTCTATCTACTACTTTCACAATTTAACATAACTTATTTTCATTTTCTCTTCAAGAACTAAAAGAAGAACTTTAACCATTTTTTGTAACTTAAAAGAGAACTTGCAAAAAGCTTCCATCGCTAGTCCCTCGTTGAGGATCATGACCCACATAGCCACTTGCTATTGTGGTAGTATTGAGTACCTTGCACTTCTATTTTGTATTTCTGAAATTTTATATTTTTGTGCGCAGATCTAAAGTCAATTAAATTTTGGCGCCGTTGCTGGGGAGGGACGGTAAGTAACTCTTTTTTGTTTATTTTATTGATTAACTTTCTTCTCTGTTCTTGGTGTACAGGTTTAACAACAAAATTTTTTTTGCTGCAGTGGACATATAAGTGGCCATGGACTCTGCTCAAGAAAGCAGAGCCCAGAAGCCTCAGATTTGCAGCATTCTTGTGGCAGTCTGAGTGAATTACTATCTGTATTTTTTGCAGGTTGGCTAAATTGTAAAGTTTAAATATCTGTAGCTATTTATTTCTTTGTTTGATTCACTGTACATATATTTCTAATTTAACAGTAAAAGGTTGATTGTAAATGCTAAAAACGGTTTAGACTTTACATTTAGGCACGTGTCTATTTCGTTACATTTTCCATTTGTTGTTGAAGAGTGCTGGAGCCAAGATATGTGTGCATAGCATTTAGTATAAGATTCATTCTTGTATGAAATATTGCTTGAGTGTTACTTTTTTTTATATACTTCTACACTGCACTAAACTGAATTAAGGGCTTGTCCTATAAACAAGATAAGGTGAGGAAGTCATTACCCTCCCTTAGCCCACAAACAATCTCCTCACACACTAACCCAAGCCCAACTAAAATTGAGTAGACGTTGGCCCTAGGGACATCTTGGACTCAATAGGAGACTGACCTAAGGGGGAAGTTGATTAGAATTTTTGATTCTTGCCAAATCGGTGTCAAAGGTTGGGGATTGAGGGGCGAAACCCCGAAGGCTGGTGGTTTGACTTAATTAGGCCCGTTGCTTTTAAGCACGGATACCTCCCACCAATCTTACCCCTACCTGGCCGATTAACTTACGGTCAGATTCGGCAATACACCCCCCGTGGACAGTCTAACCAATTAGGAGCCGTCTAGGTCTAAGGTCTACCCTAACTTAGGTTAGATTTTTTTTATTTGTTTGTTTATTTGTTTGTCTTTCTTTATTTGTTTTTGATATTTCTTGTGTGATATGGCTTATAACAATAATTTTTTCAATTTTAATGGTAATCTATATTATACCCCGATCTCTTTTTCTGATATTACCAACCCGGCATATCATAACTTTAACCAACCTAATATGTCGAATTGGTCTTATCTGAATCAATATATGCCCCAGTCTCTATACTATGAACAAGACTGGAACAATCACACCACTCTTCACAGAGTCAGTGGAGATACAACTCCCCCGAGTCATGTAGTCAACCACCTTACCAACATCCAACTTCATATACTCCTTCTCCTGAACAACCATTAGAAGAATCAATTGACTGGGAAAAGAGGATGGAAGCCTTAGAAGAGCTCGAGCGATGAATTCAAAATCTAGAAAGACTCAAAATCCTATAAAAAATTTTAAATCCAAGATCCTTACTCTATTTTTCAAGTCCTACAAATAGAAGAACATATCGACTTAGAAAAGAGTATAGAATCCATGATTCAATTTCAAAGTGATCTACTCGATATGATAGAAGAAAGACTTAGTCGATTGGAAAACATGCGTAGGAATAAGGAAACTTTTCTTACCCAACCTTTGACTTTTCCTGACATTTTTAACCGTATTGATGAAAATCAAGAATCATGTTATCTTAAAGGCTTTGACCAAGATTCAATTTCACCACAAAACTTTGAACTGGACCAATATCAACCCATTGATGAATTGGCAAGTTTTCATTTAAATCAGATTGAACTTGATTATGAATGTGAATTCGATCCCCAACTTTATGATCGGTTCCCATCTTCGAATCTATGTTGACTCTGGTATTCTTACCTAATTTGGACCAATTTTTCAAGCCAATATTTAATCCCATATTCATAGATCTAGAAATTGAATCACTAATTTTGGATAGTCACATTCCATTGATGGGGAAAAAATGTGAACTTCAATTCTTAGATTTGGACTCAACTCTTGAACCAAAACTGGCTCTCGAAGCCAAAGTTGATTTTCCTGAGTCAGTATTGGTTCCTGAACCTATCATTCTTGAGCCCAAGTCAACCATTCCACCAAGTCACATTCTTTTGTTAGACATAGGTATAGACCATGATGACTCCGTGATGATTTTCTAAGACCGGTCATGTAAAGGGAATAAGTTTCATGATAGGATCTTTTATGATCCTATTCATATTGGGGACTATAAATATGTAAATAGAAAAGAGGTCAATAAAGGTGGGCTCCGTGAACCACCACATTATCTTGATTGGGTAGCAACGCTTGACCCAATCCGACCACCGCTAGAACCACCACCTTAAGGTAATATTTTTCTTCCCTTTCTTCTCTTTCATGTATCTATGCATTCATTCATACATTGAGGACAATGCATAAGATAGGTGTGGGGAGGGTTCTAACATAACATAGGTTTTCTTTTTATTTAAAATTAAAAAATTAACATTTTTCTTTATTTAAAAAAATCATTTTGAAAAGAGAGCAATATTTTGACATATTTTTTTGTAAGAAATTAAGTTAATTTTAAGGAATAGGAGAATCATAATTAGGTTTTCTTATACTTGGTCAATATAAAATTATTTATTTAATTTCTAGGGTTAGGAAGAAAAGTTGGAAAAGTAATTTAGTCATGATTTTTATCTTGATGAAATATGCATGTTTTATACACTTATACACTTAGGGTTCAAAAAAAATAAAGATTCGTATGCCTTATTACAAAAAGGAACAAAAAAGAAAAAATATATATAATATATCAAAAATCCTCTGATTAAGCTGGGTATTTGTGTCTCATAAAGCATAAGTATTCACGCCTAAAAGCGGTTCATATAATAAAATTCTTATTTTGTGACCTTGTTTGCTCGAGTCCTTAAGTCCTTGGGGTGTTTTCTCACCTAGTGCCCTAAGACGTTTGGTTTGAAAGTCACCGATTAAAGGCTCGTTACATGGGCAGATTAAAAAGCCTAATAGAACTAAGAAAAATATCACTAAAAATTAAAAAAATAAAAGAAAAAAATAAATAAGGCAAGAGTTAAAGTTAAAGAACCCGTAGTCAAAGTTTCACGGTCACAAAGGTGCATATAACTTCAGGAAAAATAATAGATTAGATGAGAAATACAGTTCGACACCTAGCCTTGATTGATAACAAGTTTTTGAATAAAGACTAAGCTTAAGAATTGAAAGTTCAGTTTTTCTATAACTTATAGATTATCTGACAAAAATACTTCAAATATTTTTCTCTTTCAAAATACTAATACTTTGTTTCTCTTTATTTATGAATTTTGTGGGTGTAATCCACTGAAAACTCTCACGAGACAAAACTCATCCTGTAGGGGAAATCTAGAGGTTTAACGGCTTGTTGCATATGCTTAATGCAATCGCGTGACCTGTGAAAGTCGTCTAATAATCTTTAGTTTAGTTTTGTTGTTTTGCTCGAGGACGAGCAAAACATAGGTGTGGGGGTGTGATCATACACATATTTTACATTCTTTTCATTACACTCCTATATTTATCGTGTAATAAATCTGCTAATTTTCTTATCTTAAATGTCTATTTTGTAGAAGATAATCATGGAGAGAAAGAGGATTAAACCAAATAAATACCAGTTTAAATCAGATTTAACTGGATCTATTTGGTTAGCTGAGGATGATCCAAGATCCAGTCAGTTAAAATCAGATTTTGGTGAATCAATTCGGTTAACTTAAAGATCTATGAGGATATCACCACATCCAGAACAAATCAAACATTGGGGCAAATGTTCAGCTGAAGATCAGAGCAAATCAGAAAGATAACACCAAATAGAAACGATAAAATTTGGATTTCTATAAATCCATTTTGGTTAGCTAAATATCAACCCAGGATAATGTCAAATACAAAGTCCAAATTCAAAATCCAAAGGGATAAATGAATAGAGAGAAGATAAATGGATGAGATGAAGCAATTTTGACTCAGATTCAGACTAGATACATTTTAGTATTTGAATCATAACTTTCGCTACTAAAACTCAAATCTGATAATTTAAGATGATCCAAAAAGAAGACTTAAAGTGATACAACTCTTACATTGATTACTGTTTCTAATTCTATCATTTGATAAGTTATATTAGCAATCAATATGCCAACAAGCTGCAGATCAGAATTGAATATCCACATTAAATCAAGTTTGGAGATAAGGGGTGGATTCAAATTCAGAAATATCCAGCTCCCCCTATCTTCGTACTCCTCTACCCTATGTATTTCTCCTATAAATACCTGCAATCTCAAAGGCAAATGAGAAGGATAAAGCAAGAGTAGAATAGATTCTTATATAGGTTTAACCTAGGTTCTTCTTTTTCTTTTATGTAATTTTTATTTTATTTATGTAACTGAGAGGAGAGGAGAGTTTAATGGAGGAATGAGAGCAAGCTTGTACTGAGGTGATACTGATGTAAGTAAGTTTTTTCTTTCATTATTATTTGAATCAAATCAATGTTTCTTTTTCTTCTTTACTCATGTTTTTGTTTGCTTTCCTCTGATGTGTTTACAATCCAAGTGAATCCAATAGCGTCGAGACTGCTTAGCCATTGCAAGTGCCCTTAATGGCCTATGGTGATGAACAACCTTTTCTTTGCTAGTTTAGCTTGCTCTTTTATTCGTAGTGTAGATCGGGAATGGGGAAGATCCTACACGCCATGCTTGCACCTTCAAAGACTAGGTAAGTCGTAGCAACGAATCCAAGGTATATGAGCACTGAAGAGATAAGTAAGAATTTTTAAGTTTTCTTCTTTTCTTTTAATCTTTAGTTTAGATCACCTCCATCACCAAATCTTTACTATTTTTTACTTTCTTTGTACAAATATCTACCACTTTCACAATTTAACATAACTTATTTCTTTTTCTCTTCAAGAACTAAAAGAAGAACTTTAACTATTTTTTATAACTTAAAGGAGAACTTGCAAAAAGCTTCCATCACTAGTCCCTCCTTGAGGATCACGACCCGCATAGCCACTTGCTATTGCGGTAGTATTGAGTACCTTGCACTTCTATTTTGTATTTCTGAAATTTTATATTTTTGTGTGCAAGTCTAAACTCAATCATCTACACCTGAGGTAGCACAAAACCAAATGAGAATACAAGCTCTTGGTGATCAAGTGATCACAAACACTCTCTTACAACTCTCCTACAAATTTCTATAGAGTAAAAAGTAGATTTGAAGCTTAAGAATGTAGGTGAGAGTGGAAATCAGAATAGAGAGAGTATAAGAGCAGAAAACTTAATTAAAATTTTGGAATTGAAAGCACAAAAGAAAACTTTGAAAACTTTTTTTCTCTTGAAAGCAAAAACTTTGATTTTCAATAGAATTTTTTGTTGTGTTAATTCAATCCCAATGACCCTATTTATAGGCTGTAGAAAAATATATTTAGAATAGTTTACCAGGTCATAAAGGGAAGAATTTGACCCTCAGAATTTAAATTATCACGTTTTAAAAACATGTTTAAAATACAAAATTTGAAATCTGGTCGTTACTGCCTTTCTGGCAAGTCTCTCGGTCAATCGGCCATTTTAAAAGATTTGACCATTGGCTCTCAGTCGACCGCCCAGTCAACCAATTTTAACCGAGACCAAATATATTACAGTATACATCGGTCGACTGCAGGAGGGATCGGTCGACCGGTCGGTCGACCGGGAACGTGTACCAACATGCACACCCCTTTATAGAGGTTTGGTCAACTGTGCGGTCGACTTTTCTGGCCTGTAATAAGCAAGGTCGACCGGCTAGTCGACCGACCTATGCCAAAACCTGAACCAAAGGTCAGTTTTGAAAATAAAGAAAATTTTAAGGTTATATTGAATGGGTTTTGAAGGGGAATAGACATGTATAGCAAATAGATACAAGTTCAAAAACTGAGATATAAATTTTGAAAAAATGTGGAATCATGTATCAAAACCAAACATGTCAAAAATACCAATATAAAATAAACTATACTTTTGAAAACGTGCATTTTTGTGTATGTGTATATCTTTGAGCATTAAATCTATATTCTACTCTTTAACAAACTAGATTCTTACAAAGTTCTAATCGACTACATGAATCTTCAAGTGGGCTTCTCTGATAGCGATGTTAAGTGCTTTGAGCTTCAATCTCGTTACTTGGGTACCCTTGAGCCATCAATACCATCCTTTAGAGGAAGAAACATGTTAGATCTTCTTGAATTCTGAAACACACTTAAAACACTTGAATTTGATTAGTACTAAATAACTACATATGCTTTGTTATCATCAAAACACAAAATCGATGATTGTAACCTTTGGACCAACAACGTCGCCCTTTCCAAAGTTCAAGCCTCCACCATGACGTAAGTCGTATCCCATTTCTTTCATCATACAGTGCACTAACCATGCATTGTGAGAGCTCCAAGTCTTCATCTGAATTATTGGATGTAGTAATCCAATGTCAGACTCTGCCAAATATAATTGGCGACTGGTCCTTTTTGGAAGATGGAACTATAAATAGAGACCCATCATTCTCTTCTATATGCATGCATGTCGCTGCCATGAGCAGGGGCATGTGTAGAGGGCTCATGTCAATAGGACTATTTACATCATCATAACGTGAGGAATAATCAAAATTGATATTTTCTTTAAGAACCTATTCGTCGCCATTGTCGGTGGAATTATTACAATCAGGATCCTTCAGATATGCTACAATCGGTTCTTTATCAAAGAAACCTCTAGATCTTCTGTTGATTCTGAGTCTGCTTCGTTACCGCTATCGATATCATCAGGCAACAATTTTTCTACCACTTTACCGTTCTCTCTGTAAAGAGAGAATCAGCGAAGTAGTTCTCCACCCCTTTGAACGGCTGCATCTCAGCGAATACCATCCTGACTATTGCCTTGTCATCCACATATTTGAAGCATTGATGAAGTGTGGAAGGTACAATCCCGTTAGCATGAATCCAAGGTCACCCGAGCAAAAGGTTATAGGACATGTCGGCGTCAATGATGTAGCATGTCACTTTTGATTTCAAGTCTCCAACTTGACACCGGAGACGAATCTTGCCCAAAGGATGACTACTCCCGGTGTTGAAGCCATATATGATCGTAGTTGTGGTTGACAACCTGCTCAACAGGATGCCAGGAAAATAAAGCAGTCACTTGGGGATAATGCTTAGAGCAGACCCTGGATCAACTTGTATTCTCTCAATATGTGTAGACCCGATGTACCATGTATAATATAAGGGCTTGTCGTGTCGGTTGTCTTTGAATTGCATATCCTCAGGAGTGAAGGTAATGCATGGTATCTACTGTTGTACCAGATGATATCGGGGGCATGAAGCTCTATCTTCTTTTGTAGGGATGGGCACTTGTGTCAAAAATAATTCTAAAGCAGCAAGAGCATCCCTAAGTGCCTCTCTCATTTCCTTCAAGAGGCGGAGTAGCTCGTGCAGAGTAATACAAGCTAGCTATTGGCCAATTGTGCCAATATGTTAAAGCGGAAGGGAGTTTTGAGTCCTCTGGAAGGATTCTTCTTTAGGAATTCATCAAAGCAAATCTCCTTCTGCTTTCTTTGTCCCTTGGCACTGGGGCCTGGACAAGTGCAGTGGTTCTTGACGTTGTTGGTTGGAATACTCCATCAGCTGTCTAGTCGTACTGTCACAACCGATTGCGATGTGGAAGGTTGTACTGCTAAGGCAAGCTTCTCTCCCTTTGAATCACTGAGGGAGGCTACAGTCACAGAGTCGTCATCTGTTGCGAGAGAGACAGCATTACATGACTTGCCTTTGAGCTTGGGCTGCTAGTTTCCCATTGTTCATCTTGGACAATATCTGGGTGGACCCACATGATCTCTCTAGATTCTGTCGCAATTGGAATGAGGCCTTTAGCTTTCTGTTGTTCAGCCATAGGGTTAATGACATCCAATCTTGTCTTAGGGATTGGGACCAATCCATCTTGAACTGTCATCTTTGAGAATGTCCCAAAATTAAGAATCACTATGTTGGCGATGACTTTCTTTTCTTCTGACTTGAGAGTCAGAATTCCAGCATCTGCCAAGGCTTGGATCTTATCCTTGAGGACATAACATCTACTGGTAGGGTGATGCACCATCCTATGAAAGAAGCAGTAATTAGAATCATTTGCACGCCTCACTTTATTAGGTCACCGAGCTTCAGGTAACTTGAGCTTGTTACTCTTGTGTAGCAAATGAAAAATTGTCGCGACCTGCTCGTCTTTGAAGGAGTACACCTTTGGCGGGAATTTTAATTCTTGATTGCCATTGGTGTTATTCTTCTGCTTTGGTTGAGCTTGTCCCTGACAGCTCAACAGCCATGGTTTCCTCCCTCTTGATTGAGAAGACTGGGCTGCATCACGCCCCTTAGTGTTGACCCCCCACTTGTTCCTGGGGACTGGGGGCTCAAATTTCTTATCTGATTTCTCGGCTATCTTAGCTTCCTCAACAAGCTCCTTTTATGTATGGGCTTTGACAGCTCCCATACGAACTTTCACTCTGCCGAGGAAGTTATTGATTGTCATCAATAATGCATATCTTTAGTCACATTTTTTACTTATTTTTTATAAAATATTACTATTTAATTCATTTATTGCTTAGTAATGTGCAGGCCTCCATAACCTAAGAGAAAGCCCAAAAGAAGCCCAAAAACTCACAATTATTATGAAGATAAAGATTAATTGGGAAGATAAAGAAAGCTTCTATTCTATCCCAATTAAATTTGGGTTTTAAATTAATTTAATTTAAAATCTAGAGGAGAAAAAGAATAGAACAAAATAAATCCTCATTCCAATTGAAGATAGAGGTGGACTTCTATCCAAATTCTGCTTGCTTGCGCCATAAGTCAAAGACAAAGGGAAAGAAATTTGAATTTAAACCGGATTTAGAGATAACTTGATCTCCAAGTTATCTAGGAGATCAAAGTATTTCAAAATTCGGGGGTCAAATGAAGATTCTGAGGATAGATCTTCATATGAACAGACGAGATGAAGTCACGTGCTAAAGAGCGTGTCGTAACCCTCCAAACGTGTCACAAACCTCCTTTTTTGCCGCAAAAATGTGGCTTTCTGGTGGAATTAGGCGTGGCGGTTGGGGAGATCATTCTACTAGGACTCTACTTGTCACGCCCCCTTCCCAAAATACGTGGAAACGGAGTCGCGATGAAGGTCGGCGACGTATGTACGCGAGAAAAATACTCACGCACATACGCTAAGCCTAAAGTAACCTGAACAAGCTACAAATCTAAACCATAAAATCAACGATCACTGCAATAATACATATAATGACTACACATGATCTCAGATAAAAAGGATGGAATAGAAGCTAAGTGTGATACACAGAAATCAAGGAATAATAGCAAAAATAAAGAAAGACAAGTACCAGAATCAAAAAGAGAGAAGCTCCAGCTCCTCGCGAAGCTTACGATCACACGAACACCTGAACAATATAAGAAAATGTCCAATACCCTGGACATGCGAATTCAGGGTCGTCAGAAGCGACCTAATAAGTGTGTGTGTAACAGGGAAGGTACTCGTGCATAAAAAAAAACAATGTAAGCAATAACATGATAATCTGAATATAAAAGGTAACAAAATAATCAATATCAATAGTAAACTATGAACGATATATAACTGATATCATGATAACAGGGAACAACTAATGTCAAAATGTATAACTTAGCATATGTCACTAGTCTGGTGTACAATCCTATATATATCATAGTTTATACATATATATACAGTCGGGTGATCACGGTAAGTCACAATACATTAACAGTTTTTTATTATTAATTATGTTAGCGAACACCAATTGCCACATGTAATAGATGCATCCCATACTACTATTACACGTGCCTATCGAGGTCCTCAGTTATTGAAACTGATCGGTTGGAGACATTGTCTGTGTTTTAGGTGGGTCCCGTACATACCCGGGACCACGGCCCAGACCCCTGGCACTGAACCAGGACCTACCGCAAGGTAGTCAGGAACATGTATAATAGGAACAGGAATAGGACGGGGTGCCAGTCACCCCACGGGAATCCTGCAATGGAACCCTCTTTCGGCTGCGCAACCTAAATCCTAGGTCCACCTAAAATACAGACGTTGTCTCCTCCATCAATCTCCCCAATCCCAGTGTAAGTTGTTTAATATCATGTTATTAGTTTATCAAGATTACTTAATGTGCATGTTACTTGAATCACTGGGATAACTCGGTGGTAGTCACGGTAACAATATCAATATGTGTAATCAGGATACCGGTATAACAGGAATATATAATATCAGTGAACAGGATACCCGTATAACAGAATATGTAACAAGTATAACATGAGAGTGTCGTTACCGTGTGACAATATTTTCCTAGCAATTAAGTGACATGGACAATATAGTATCAGGTAGATATCATGTATAATCAATCAAGTTTCTCAGGTAAATCAAGATTTCAGGATGAGTATATAATAATCCGGCAAGGTATATAATCAACTCAGGTCCTCAAAGTCATCGACATATTTATCCTCTAAGTCACTGATATATCTAAACCTAGTTAACTGAAATAAATACAAGTTCTGATACATCTAATCAAATCCTCATTTTTTCAATTTGATTAAGATCATCACATACTCTCACTCACCCAGGTTCAATCACAAGATCCTAAAACTCAACTAACATATCAATTATATAATATTTAAGATCTATCAGGTCAGGTCAACTCAATCAATGCCTATATCTTAACCCTCAAGTCAACTCCAATCCAATCAAGTCTACCGACAGATTCAAGTCCAAGATTTCATTTTATTAATAACAATCTCCTATTTATTCAATCATCGACATCCAAATCAATCAAGATCATAACTAAGAAGTATAACATCCTCAATCAACATAGAATCTAGATTATCTCTAACTAATAGTCAATATCAATAATATCATCAATACATCAGTCAAACTCATCAATGCGAGAATCCAGAAATAATAGTTCTAAACAGTCCACAAGTCTGTCTCATCATATACACTAGCGTCAAGAGTATTATATTCATACATATCCATGTATCGGTAAAATAGTCTATCGATAAAGCAACATCATGTCTAACACATCCTCAATATCCAAAAGTGTTCTAGCCGAGATGATCGCCAAATAACTTATCCGACGATTACTTCACATAAAAATATTAATCTCTAACCTCAATTAAGAATCAATCAACCTCAATATCAATATGTTAATATTCTAAGATTTCTCACAGCTAGGTCAATTACAAGATCAAATCCGGTCTATGGTATATCAATACTAGGCCTAAGCCAACAATAATGATATATCAACACATAAAATGACGCCAATAAATCCTCATATCAACGAAATCATAGGGTGTATAATCACTGATGTCATATGAAATGGTACGGGTAATCATACTGGTAAACATATCAAATAGGCACATGAAATGATAAAAGTGAAACACAAATACATAAGAAAATAAGATAAAAGCAAACACTCAATTAAATAATATTAAAATACTCAATGAGAAAATAAAGAACACTCACAAAATAGAATTATAGAAGGAAAAGAAAACACTCACAAAATAGAATTATAGAAGGAAAATAAAATACTCACAAATTAGAATTATAGAAGGTAAAGAAAACACTCACAATAAAATTAAATAAAATTAAACAAAGAAGTGAAACATTCACAAAATAGAATGATAGAAGGAAGAGAGAACACTCACATGAAATGACGTGGTTTCGGAATCGAATCGCCGTCTGGTCTTCACTGCACGAACTGGTACTGATCTACGGATCATCCCATGGATCGGTCTTTGAATCGCATGTGTATCGAATCCACAACGAGCACGAATCCGAATCGAGTCCGGGTCTCTTGCAACAGTCTGGATCTCACCTAACAAATCCGAAACACTGTACATGCAACCCAAACATACAAAGAAATATAAATATACACTTAATACCCACCCGAGCACACCGACACACACGTGTACACCCACGTACATACATATACATACATATATACGAGTATACACATACATACACAGTTCCACGCACGCATGTGTACATAAATATAAATACATACACACACTCTCATACACGTATATAAGCTTATATACATACATACATCTATACATACTTATATATACATACATACATACACTCATGAATTAAAAACACATACACATGCACATCAATGCATAATTACATGCATACACATGCATGCATACCACAACCACTCACGCACACACCAACACACATCTTAATTAAACTTCTCAATTATTACAAGATTACCCTCACACATATATATATAACACTAACCTCAGGGCAACTTGCAGCGCACCGACAGAGGCTCTGGCGGAGGCGTCGGGGGCCACAGAGGATGTCGTTGGATAGAGCATCTCGTCGTGAAGGACGTGGGTACGTTCGTGCTCGCCGACGGTGGTTAACGGTGTCCCACAAAGAGACGGAAAACGGCTCGGACTTGGGATGTTTCAAGGCCAAAATGTTGGAAACTTGGCTTGTTGCCGTGAGCTAGACTTGAAAAGAACATCCCAATGAAAACAAGGTTCATACCCACAACCAAATTATTACCAAGCAACTGAAATCATCACATTGTGATGAATATTGCCGGGTGTGCTGTTTCCGAAGGGGAGGAGAAGCTCGGCTGTGGTTGATGGTGGTTGACACGGCCAGTGGAGAGGCAAGGCTGTGAGTGGAGATGGGGGCTCGGTCAGGCCATGGGGCTCCGGGGTGCTCACGGGCTTAAGGAGGAGGAGCCATGAAATGGTTGCTCACGGCCTTGATGGCGGAGGCCGAGGAGGGCTCCGGCATTGCGACGGAGGAGGATCTTGCCGCACAGGAGCTCACCAGAGAGAGGATAGTTGCAGTGGGTTGCCGCCTGGGATCTTGGTGAAGATGGAGGCATGGGGTTCGGCCGTTCGTGCTCGAGCGAGGGTGCACACCAAGGGGAAGCGGCGGCTGATCTGGGGGAGATTAGGATTTTTATAATTAGGGTTAGGGTAAACTAGGAGATGATTATATATAGGAGTGATTGGGTTTCGGGTCTAATGGGTAACGGGTATGGAGTAAGTATAGATCATGGGCTAATGGGTTTGGATAAAGGATTTAGATAATGGGTATAAGATAAAAGGGTAATGGGCTAACGGGTACGGGCTATAGGGTTTGATATTGGGTATGGGTTTGGACTTGGGTATAGGATAAAGGGTATGGAAGAAAAGATGAATAAATACCAAAATAGTACTAATAATTTAAAATAACTAAATATAAGTAATAAGAGTCTACAAGTCATTAATAATGATAATAAATCAAGTTAATTAATAATAATAAGATTTTTTTTTAAAATAATAATATGGTATTATAAGATAGGGGATATTACACTACTTCTAGGATCTCCTACAAATACCCCTGAAGAGCAACAGAGGAGAGGCATCTCAGAGATCAAGTTTAGGATTATTTGTTTTAGCCATTTATTTTAAATTTTCATTGTATTTTCTTCCTTTTGGAAGAAGATTGTAAAGAGAACGAAGGGCTTTTGTAGTGGATCGTGACAACTATAATAAAGGTTCTTAATTCTTTTATCACTCTTGTTCTTTTACTTTCCGTGTTATTGCTTTAGTTCTTTTATTTTCCTTTCTTCTTTTCTTTTGATGCAAATTTTCCTTCTCCATTATATATCTTGTTAAAAATAAAAAATATATAAATAACTAATTTATTTTGTAGTTTGCTAATCTCTCGATCAACTTAAGTCTAGTCTAAAAGATGAACTGATTGAATTCTATGCTTGATTGAAATCCCAGGATTAAGTTAAGGTTCTTGAAGATGAATAATTGGTTAAGTTGAACAATTTTAGGGTTAGTTTTGAATGGTTACTCTTAGTTCATATATAGATACTTTGATAGCTTCATATTAGGTTTAAAAGACTTTTCTTATGCTATGCTTAGAAATTAGGATGAACTAATTTTAATTTTATTTAGTATACTCTAATTAGGGTTTACATTCTTCTTTACTCATCTTACTTGACTCTGAAGCAAAACCCTAGGGTAAATCTTTATAGAATCAACATGATCTTCACCCTTCTTAGATTAGTACTTGGTTGTGCTTGATGATTGGTAGACTATAATGTCTTTTGCTTAATTAAATCCCTTTCTTACAACGAACATCTTTTTTTCAAGCTATCTATGCAGAGAAATCATTTCGAAAAGCTTCTATCGCATCCATCCTTGTGGATCGACCCGTATGGCCTTTGCTACACAGTTAAATTGAGAAGAGACTAAGAACTTTCAGACTTTAAATCTTATCTTTACTTTCTATTCATTTTCTATTATCAATCAGTTATGCTGGCATGTCTGGAGTAACATGGGTAACGGCATGCCTGCAGGGCACATAAGAGAAAGGTTGTGGAATCTCTCAATGTATTCCCGCACAGATTCTTTTCCTTTCTAGACCATTGAGAGGAGCTTATCCATAGTCACCTTGGTATCATCCTCATAAAATTAAGAGAGAAACCGAGTTTTTAGGTAAATCTAAGAATTAATAGAGCCGTTGGGCAGGATCCTGAACCAATCAGAAGCTACCCCCTTAAGGGTGCCGATGAATAGTCTAGTCATGATGGCATTATTATCTATTATATTACCAGTTTATGACTGGAGGTAATAGATATGCTAGTTGGGCGAGCTTTTGCAATCGTATGTGTGCAACATAGGTGGCTTAAACTTTGGTGCGTACGGAGCAGAATCCATTCCAGCAGGTAAGGACAAGTCATCCCCACCTTCTTCAGTTCATCCCTCTGGGTTAGAGATGTAATCTGAGCCTGGATGCCTTTAATGACCTCAGCATTGATTGATGAGCTTTCCTTCGACTTCTCAGTCTTACGACGTTCATCATCATTATGCTCCTTTTCATTATGATTGCTTCCCGTGTCATTAGTATTCCTATTGGTCAGGAGTTGACTCTATTGGATGTTGTCCAAAGCATCTTGCTGAGCCCTAGAAGTCTGCTCTGGTGCTTCTATTCGCCGATGAAGATCATCATTATTGTTGTCGGTCATGTTAACAGACACAAGCCCTATTTGAAACGAACTGATAGTAGCTGAAGAGGCATACCCAT
This sequence comes from Agave tequilana, assembly GCA_038442645.1. Taxonomy (NCBI): domain Eukaryota; kingdom Viridiplantae; phylum Streptophyta; class Magnoliopsida; order Asparagales; family Asparagaceae; genus Agave; species Agave tequilana. The sequence continues at coordinate 112,887 of JAVJIF010032833.1, forward strand.
TGGCTTCCTCCTCATCATTAGACCACTGGAAAAGGTGTTGGCCCAAAGTCCATCACTCTAGTTCTGATGATGATTAATTCATGTAGTTATAGTACTAATGATCTTATGTTTATATAGTTTCAGATATTTGATCAAGATCTTAGTCAGTGTTTAGCTCAACAAAAGATTCGAAGTCAAGTTTTGAAGCTAGCACGTGTTGATTCAAGAGCTCGCACATCAAGATCGCATCAAGTACTCAAGATGAACTCGTCGCTCTTGGATCAAGTTTGGACCAAGTCAAGGCGGAGAAGAAGATCTTCAAGAGAAGATTTTCAAGACTTGAGACATGTTTGTAGGTGTTAAGATTTTGTTTTTAGATAAAATTTAAAGGATAGAGTAGTTGTGGATTGCTCAAGCTTATATACACACAGAAAATTTATATAGTGTTTTCATAAGAATAATTTTGATTTTAAAAAATACCATTTTGGTTTTGAGCTTCAAAGTAGATATCTTTATGTTTCATGAATAGAGTTCAACAAAATAAGTTTATATGTGTTTTAGATTTCATCCATACACATTGATGGTTCAAATGTTTAGAAAACTTATTCGATGCTTCTATATCATATTTTAAGTTTTGTTTTAGTCAAAACTCATTTTAGAGCTTAATTGTCAAAAACACAGATATTTCATCCTATATGTGTGTTGGATCATATCCATATACACTAAGCTTCAAAAGTGTTTAAAATATCTTATTTTTGTATTTGAACAATTTTTGAAAAAACCGTATTTTCATTAGAAGTTTGGTTTTTGAAAAATACCGTTTTTGGTTTAAAGGTAAAATTCTTTATCGCAAAAATAGTTCAATATGTTTGTAATAAGTGTTAATTTTTTATCACACATATTTGTACTTCAAAGTATTTCAATGAACTAATTTTTGTGGATTTTATGAGATTTTATAGGATGTTAAAAGATCAAGTTTTAATCCCTTTAATATCCCAGACCTGGTCTTCTGACGATCGACCGAGCCAGAAGTCGGTCAACCTATCGGTTAACCGATGTGCATAGAAACATACACAAGCCCTGGCTTGAGGGCCAGCCGACCGACGGTCAACCGATCCAGAGAGTTTACTCTCTGGATTTGGCCCCAGTCGACCGAGCGGTCGACCCATCAGAGAGCTTTTCTCTCTAGTTCTTACCTCGGTCGACCGACAGATCAAGACCTGGGTGCGATCGACCGGGCGGTCGTCTGGCAACCCCAACGGTGATAAATATGACCATTTGCCAGTCGACCGGCCGGTCGATCGACAGGTCATCTGGCCTGGGGTTTTGCCCCAACGGCTAGTTTTTGTAGCTCTATAAAAAAAGGGGCTGTTTTGACCAGTTTTCCATGAGATTTTGGAGAAGTTTTAGAACCAGTTTTTTTATCTCTCTCTTAGGGTTTGTCTCTACATATTTTTGGGCTAAAATTTCCATATCAATAGGAGAGTTTTTTAAGATTGTTTTCAAAAGAGATTTCTTGAGTTTTTCACCACTCAATCTACCTTATTTTCTCACACAAACTTGAGCTTTCCATTGCTATATTTATCCTATAGGAATCATTTATAGCGAGAGTGTCTGTTGGTGATCAAGAGAAGAGATCACCACATGCTCCAATTTGTATTTGAGGTGTTGAAAAGGTTGAGGCCTCAGCGAACTTGTGGGTTCGCGTTGTGATGAGTTTTTATGGGAGCTAGGTGTAGAGGTACGGCCTCAACAAGCTAGTGTACTTGCATGCGTTGTTCTTGCGGAAACAAGTGAGGGACTTGCGGGTTCAAAAGTCCTTGAGGGAGCTCGTTGTAGGGTTTGCAGCACCGGGTGATCTTGCGGGATCGTTTTAGTGAAAATCCTTCATAGTGTTGAAGACGGGGACGTAGAGCAAGTGTGCTCGAACCTCGAAATAATTCTCCCATGTTTGCGATTGCTCATCTCTCTTTCACTTGTGTTTATATATCTTGTATGCTTATATTGTTTATCTCCTTATATGCTTGATATATTTGTTCTTAATTGATATATGTTTGGGATTATTTGTTTATACTTGTATCAAACCAGAGAGCCATAGTGGTATCTCAAACTTAATCTAGAAGAATCTTGAGGAGATAGTCCAGAGCCCTTCACCAGAAATTCGCTACACTCTTGTATTATACTTTGTGTGTTTACCTTACAGTTTTTAGTTTGCATAATTAGTTTTTAATTCTGCATTAGTTTGTATTTGATTAGCTTGTCACCTATTCACCCCCTCTAGATGACCTACAAGTGGTATCATAGCTTGGTGCTCTTGATTTGGTTCTAACAACCTAAAGTTAAAGATCCTCATATAGCTAATCACAATATTTGTTTACACACACTCATGAATTTCATGACACCTCCTATGTTTGACATTCTTAACATCCAAACTTGGGAAGTTAAAATGTCCATGTACCTTAAAACCCTAAGTATTCATATCTATTTTGCCACTATTAAATATTCATATTGTTTAAATGGCAGACATCTATAGGCTAATGTAAAAGCCATCCATGATTTAAAGTCTACCCTAAATAATGAATATTTATCTAGGGTGCTAACTTTGATTCTGCTTTTGTAGTATGGAACACCCTTGTCTCCCTTGGTGAACAAAAGCAATACTATATGGGGCGTGACTCGGATGATGGAAGTGATACTTCCAACACTTGCTACACGGTCCAAGGGGATGACCCTCTTGAGGTAAAATTTGAATCCGAGGTTGATGATGATGTTAACATCTCATATAATGAACTTGCTATGTTTTGTCAACAACTTCTTAAAAAGTATGAATTGTTAAAATGAAAAACAAAAGTTTGAAAAACAAAATGATTTGGTTTTAAAAGAAAAAGATTCTTTTAAAAATAATTTGAAATTGTTTCAAGAGAAAATGAAGTTTTGAAAAACCAAGTTATTTTAATTGAAAAAGAAAAGGAGATTGCCTTAAAGGAAAATAACTTTTTGAAAAGGAAAATGTTTTGAAAGAAAAAGAAATAGTTTTATTTCTAAAAAGAAAAAGGATTTTGTGTCTCATGTCTCTTCTTCCAAAATTAATAATGATATTTCTATTATGAAGAAGGACATTGATTGTTTGGGCTCCACTTTGAGCCAATGTGCATCTAAACACAATAAATTTGAATCTATGTTACACAAGAAATAAGTTTCACATATTCAGCACACCCTACACGACATACATCACATGTACATCATGCTCACACTCACACCACACATATGTATGTTAGAGTGTACAAATGTACACATTGCGGCTGCAAAGGCCATTTAGTAAAATTTTGTTTTGATAGAATAAATTTTATAAATTTTACGAATAAAAGTGTTTGGGTTCCTTATTATGCTAACCCCCATGGATCCAAAAAGAAATAGGTATCAAAATTCTCACCTCTTGTGTTTAATGTAGGTGTGGGCTCTCACATGACATGAGAGGGTTAGTACCTTGGTGGTGGATGCATGAGCTAGATGGACATACCCATTTGATGCATCGCTATCAAGAAAGTTTGGTGGGAGGACCACCATGTTTTGGAGACTTAGAGAATAGTTTACATGATTTGGTAACTATCTCTAAACTCCTATTTTAATTTACATGCTTTTATATTGATGATTTTTTGGCATGTTGTGGTTTTAATGCTCATTATGTTAAATGCAATGTTATTAGACAAGTGTTATACATAGATAGTCTTTGAAATACACTTAAGTTCATATAGATTCACATTTTGTGTTCTCACTATTATTTAATACTATGTATATACTAGTTCTAAAACACGAGCATTTAGCTTAATGATCATGTTTGTTTTATGTTTCATGTAGTGTGTACTTGTTTAGATATAGTTTTTGTTAAAACTTGTGTTTATACTTGTACAAATAGTGAGCTACACTTGATTATTATGTGTTTGTACTTCATTGCTCATTTGTACTCATTACATGTACATGTAAAACCTAGTTTTGATGATTCTTTCATTTATACTTGTTTTTCTATTTTTGTACATGTTTAGCTTCATGTATATGTTATTTTTGTCTAAAATTAATAGATACATGTATATCCCTGAGTCACTTGCCTTCATGCAAAATTTTATTATGGACTCGTTTATATTTGGGATATGTACGTATACTTTTAAGTTTCGATAAAACATACATATACCTAGAAGCTTGTTTAATTTTTGATGAAAATTTTAGTTTTGATGAAAAATAAATTTTTATGATTTCCATATATTTTAATGATTTGAGATTTATTGTCCTATTTTCATGAATATGTTATTTACATGATTCTTGTACATTCACATTTCTTTTGTTTACTCGTGACTTTGTTTTCATGAGATCATTTTTGAGCCTTATGGATTTTGAGTGCCAATTATTGTGTATTTAGCATGTTATCATGAGATATATTCATATTTTTATTTTTTACTTGAAGAATTTCGTACTAGTTTTCAAAATTATCTTAAAACTAGTTTTATTATTCTTCAATATGGTAGTGTTTTTCAAACTATGCTAAAATAATTTTCAACTCTTATTTTTGAAAAACCCCTACCAACTTAAGGGCGGTTGGTTGGGTGACCATACCTTCTGTGCCTTATTGAACTATCTTTTATCATGTGCATGAAAGGGTGGATGTTATGAATTATACATAATTTTCATGATCTATTCATTTGTATATTCATACTAGTTTTCTTATATATGTATGCTTTAAATTTCAAGTGATATTTCTATTTTCATACATATACATGATTTTGATTATGCTATTTTACAATACAATATATTTTATTTAAGCACAAAAAGTTTATGCTAAGTTTGATTTAATTCTAAATGTCAATTGGTATTTTTTTGGTATCAAGATGTACTTCATATTTCACGTTCAATTGGTATCAAAATCTTTTATTGGTATCTTAAAATTTTATTTATGTACAAGTGGTACCAACATTTGTTTTGTCAACTACTATTTGATTTCAATTAGTATCAAAATTTTTTATGAGTTCAAAAAAATTTCAAAATTTGTTTTTTGTGGTAATAAATGTTTCAAAATTTGTTTGAAATATATTGCTTATATGCAAGGGGAGCTTAACATCTCCTCTACATATAGCTTCATGTTAAGTGTATTCTACATATTGAGGAGTTTAATCTCTCTTCTTTATGTGATATACGTGTGTAGGGGGAGCTTAACATCTCCGTCTATACATTGTATATTACGCTTATGTGGGTTAGGATTTAGTCATCCCTTCTCCATGTAATGCATGTATGCAGGGGGCAGCTAACTTAATGTCTCTCCTCTTCATGAATGTATATCGCATATACATCTTTCTTGTTCATTTTGTCTTCACCCCTTTATTGATGAGTTAACAAAAAGGGGGAGAAGAATTTAGTTTATATATGCATGTTTAACATTTGTTGTTTATGCATATATGTTTGTTTGTATATGAGCTTTTATTGAATATCTATTTGTTTATTTGTTCTGCATGAGTTAAGGGGGAGCTTCTATGAAGCCTATCTTTAATCCATGTATATATAACTCCATGAGTTTTATCATCATCAAAAGGGGGGAGATTGTTGGCCCAAAGCCCATCACTCTAGTTTTGATGATGATTAACTCATGTAATTAAAGTACTAATAATCTTGTGTTTATATAGTTTCAAATATTTGATCAAAATCTTAGTCGGTGTTTAGTTTCAATAAAAGCTTCGAGTCAAATTTTGAAGCTAGCACGTGTTGATTCAAGAGCTCGCATCAAGATCGCATCAAGTACTCAAGATGGAGTCGTCTCTCTTTGGATCAAGTTTGGACCAAGTATGGAGAAAAAGATTTTCAAGAGAAGATTTTCAAGACTTGAGTCATGTTTGTAAGTGTTAAGATTTTATTTTTAGATAAAATATAAAGGATAGATTTGTGAATTGCTCAAGCTCATACACACATACATACACACAAAATTTATATAGTGTTTTCATAAAAATAATTTTGATTTTAGAAAATATTGTTTTGGTTTTGAGCTTTAAAGTAGATATCTTTATGTTTTATGAATAGAGTTCATCAAAACAAGTTCACATAGTTTATATGTGTTTTGTATTTCATACACATTGATGGTTCAACTATTTATAAAAACTTATTTGATATTTCTATATCATGTGTTTAAGTTTTGTTTTAGCCAAAACTCATTTAGAGCTTAATTGTCAAAAACATAGATATTTCATCCTATATGTGTATTGGATCATATCCATATACACTAAGCTTCAAAAGTGTTTTAAAATATCTTGTTTTTATATTTGAACAATTTTGGAAAAAATCGTATTTTTCATTAGAAGTTTGGTTTTTGAAAAATACCGTTTTTGGTTTAAACTAAAATTCTTTATCGCAAAAAAATTCAATATGTTTGTAATATGTGTTAATTTTTGATATTTTAAAAGATCAAGTTTTAATCCCTTTAATATCCCAGACGTGGTCTTCTGACGGTCTACCGATCGGTCGACCGAGCCAGAAGTTGGTCAACCAAGCGGTCGACTGATGTGCACAGAAATGTGCACAAGCCCTGGCTTGAGGGCTGGTCAACCGAGCGGTCGACCGATCCAGAGAGTTTGCTCTCTGGATCTGGCCCGGTCGACAGAGCGGTCGATCGGCCAGAGAGCTTTGCTCTCTGGTTCTTGCCTCGGTCAACCGACGGGTCAAGACGTGAGTGCGGTCGACCAGGCAGTTGGACCGGCAACCCCAACGGTCATAAATATGACCGTTGGCCGATCGACCGGCAGGTCATCTAGCCTGGGTGTTGCCCCCAACGGCTAGTTTTATTAGCTCTATAAAAGGGGACTGTTTTGGCCAATTTTCACACGATTTTGGAGAAGTTTTAAAGCCAGTTTTTCCCATCTCTCTTAGGTTTTTCTCCACATATTTTTGGGGTAAAATTTTCATACCAAAAGGAGAGTTTGTTAAGATTGTTTGCAAAAGAGATTTCTTAAGTTTTCCACCACTCAATCTACCTTGTTTTCTCACACAAACTTGAGCTTTCTGATCGTGGGAATACCGTACACAAAAAGTGTTATTTTGAAATCAAGAGTTAAAGTGTGTGTGCTTTGGCTTCCTCGATACTTGTTACAGCATAGAGGCTAAAACTGATCGAATCCATAGGGACAGGAGGTGATAGAAGCTTACACGGTATGTTCACATGTATGTTAAGTGTTCTTCAATATTTGAAAGAATGAAAAGAAAGAAAATAAAGATGGACAAGAGAAGAGTACGGTGAAACACGAAGAAGTAAGAACATAGAAAAGATGATTTTTGTGATTTTTGATATATTTCTAAAATAAAGTAAAAAGAGAAAAAAAACCATGGCTATTAACTACTAATGGATCCACTAACTATGCTAACCTCTTAGTGATAGTTGCCTCACATGTATCCTTGGCCATCACTAGTCCTTGGTTCAAGAGCGTTTCAAAGTATAACCCATATGTTAACTCATCACATTCAAACTCAACAAACAAGTGAAAGCTACACTTAAACCATCAAAACTAAACAAGAGTAAGCATGGAATAAAGTAATGTTAGCTTGTTAGAAAGTAGGATGTTAGAGTGTTAGAATCTATCATCGTGAGCCATCAATGGCTCTTGCAAGAGCAAGGCCAAGTAGAGGCTATTAGATTCATGTGGATTATCAAATAAGAAGTTATCAAGTTAGTGGTTAGTAATTAGTTGCCAAGAGAGAAATTAGCTAAACATGTAAAAGGAGTTAGAGAGAAGAAAACAAAGAGAGGCAAAGAGAGAACCTTTCATAGATTGTCACCTTCCATTATAAGCACTCTTGCTTTCTACCCATGTACTACTCTCTTTCTTATTACAAGATCTACAAGATGGAAATACAAAGAGGAAGAAGAAGAACAACTAATCTAAACTACCCAAAAACTACAACATGGAGAAGAAAACCCTACAAACTTCTCAAAACTCTTCCTGGTTTCGCTTTGGAAATCTCAGGGTATTATAGGCAAAACAGGGCACCAGAGGATCTTTACGGAGTCGCGCGTCAAATCTTGACGCGCGGCTCCACGCAATTGCCGCAAAAACATGGCAATTGCCGTGTTTTCGCAGCAATCCTAGGGCGGCGCGCGCGGTGCCGCCTGCTGCGCGCCCTCCGCTTGTCCCCCTGTCAGCTATACTTGTTGGATTCCGAATTTGGGCGCCCAGTTTTGACGAAACCACCCTCCAAGGTCAATGGGTATTCTTGGAGGCTTTTAATCACCAATTAAATAGAATTTTTGCGCTTCTTTTTCATTTCATGCCATGGACCTAGAAATATACAAGACAGGTGTTATTAACAGAATTTAATATTAAATAAATGTAAAGATGTGGTATGAAATATGCAATTTTAGAGACTAATCGTACCCCATACTTATCTTTTGCTCGTCCCAAGTAAAAAAAAAAACTAACTAAGAAGATTATTACACCACTTTCACAGGTGACGTGATTGCACCGAGCGTGTGCAACAAGCCGTTAACCTCTAGGTTTTCCCTAGAGGAGGAGTTTTATCTCCTGAGGATTTTCAGCGGATTACACCCACAAAATCCATAAAGAAAGGAATCAAATGTTAGTATTTGAAATGCATTTTGAAATAGAGAAAAGTGTTGAAGTATTTTGCGAAAATTTAAGTGATCCAAGGTCAGAGGTTAATCAAAAATTATTCTTCCTTAAACTAAGTCGAAATGCAAAATCTTCTTATAAATTAAATGTAAAAATTTAAAATTGAATTGATTCTTTGATCTTTCATAAAATCTCTTAGAACATATGCACTCTGTGAACAGTTTAGATTTTTGGGATATCGACTCTAACTTTCATACCATTTATTTATATTATTATTATTTTTATTTTTATTTTTATTTTTATTTTTATTTTTATTTTTATTTTATTTTTATTTTTTCTTTCCTTAGTTTCCTTAGGTTTTCTAGCTTACCGGGTAGTGAGCCTTTAGCCTGTGAGTCCCAAACCAGATAACTTTAGGGCACCAGATGAGAAAATATCCCTCGGACTTAAGGACTCGAGTAAATAGGGATACAAAACTAAAGGGGATTATTTTATTTTTATCCACCATTTAAGGCGTGAATAATCATGCTTCCTGAGGTATAATTACCCAACTTCAATAAGTGATTTTTATTATCATCATTTTATATATATATATATATATATATATATATATATATATATATTATATATATATTATATATATATATTATATATATATATTATGGCATTTTCAGTCTTTATTTCAATCCCAAAAAATTGTATAAGTGTGAAGTGCATAAATCTAAGGCAAAAAATTTAGGATCAAATTATCTTTCCAATCTTACTTCCTTATCCTAAAATTTAAATAAGATCTATTATTTTGACTCGGTTTTAAAAATTCATAATTTTAGGTCTTCTTAATTCCTAAGATAATCTTAATTTTCTAAAATAAATCAAAACTATTTCTCTTATTTCAGAAAGTTTTGTTAAAAAAAGAAAAGAGTTTCTATACAAAAGAAAATTTTAAAAAAATTTCTAAAAAGAAATGTAAAAGAAAGAAAATTTAAAACAACCTACGTTAGTAAACCCTCCCCCACACTTATCTCATGAATTGTCCTCAATGCATCGTGAATGTGCATATACATGAAATAAATGGAAAGAGAAGGAAAATTACCTCATGGTGGTAGCTCCGGTGGTGGTCTGATTGGGCCAAGTATTGCTACCCAATCAAGATAATGTGATGGCTCACGAAATCCATCTTTATTGACCTCTTTTCTATTTACATATTTACAATCCCCAATATTAATAGGATCATGCAAGATCCTATCATGAAAATTATTCCCTTTACATGACCAATCTTAGAAGATCACACTGAGTCATTATGGTCAATACCTTGGTCCAACAATAGAATGTGGCTTTGTGGAATGGATGATTTGGGTTTTGAAATGAAAAGTTCAGGAACCAAAACTAACTTGCGAAAATCAACTGGGGTTCGAGAGTAGGTTTAGTTTCAAGAGTTGAGTCCAAATCAAAGAATTTAATTTCACATTCTGTTCCCATCAATGAAATGTGACTATCCAAAGTGGTTCGATTTAAAAATCCATGGATACCAGAATCAATGTTGGCTCAGGCAATGGGTCCAACTTGGGTAAGGATGCCGGAGTCTACTAGATTCAAAGATTGGAATTGAATCACAGAGTTGTGGGTCGGGTTCACATTCACATTCAAGTTCAATTTCATTGAAAAGAAAACTTGCCAATTTGTCAATGGGTTGATATTGGTCAAGTTTAAGATTTTGTGGTGAAATTGAATCTTGGTCAAAGTCTTCAAGATTTCATGATTCTTGATTTTCATCAATATGATTAGAAGTGTTAGGAGTAGTCAAAGATTGGGTAGGGAGAGTTTCCTTATTCCGTCACATGTTTTCCAATCGACTAAGTCTAGCTTCTATCATATTAAAAGGATCGCTTTGGAATTGAATCATGGATTTTGTACTCTTTTCAAAGTCGGTATGTTCTTCTTGCTATAGGACTTGGAAAAATGGAGTAAGAATCTTGGATTTGAAAACTTTGATGGGATTTTACTGCTTCTAGATTTTGAATTCATCGCTTGAGTTCCTCTAAGGCTTCCATCCTCTTTCCCAATCAATAGGTTCTTCTAATGGTTGTTCGGGAGGAGTATATGAAGTTGGATGTTGGTAAGGTGGTTGACCATATGACTCGGAGAGTTGTATCTGTTGGCCCAGAGGCCTTCTACTCTAGTTTTGATGATGATTAACTCATGTAGTTATGTTTACTAATAATCTTGTGATGTTTAGTTTCAGATCTTTAATCAAGATATTAGTTGGTGATTAGCTTCAACAAAAGAGTTTTGAAGCCTTTCACATGGTGATTCCAGAGCCGAGCATCAAGATCATATATAGCTCTTGTTGGAGTCAAGCTCGGTGGATCACGGTTTGGATCGAGCCGACTTGAAGACGGAGTTCGTCAAGTAGACCTCGGTACCTAGTTTATAGGTTGTTTTAGATCCATTTGTAAAGACTAGATAGTGTGTTATGCTCAAGTTCACAACACACATACGTGTTTTAGTTTTTATGTTTATTGGTTTTTCGGTTTTGGTTTAACCGATATTGGTTTTCATGAATAGATAGTATCAATACAAGTTTAAATGGTTTAAATGTATATTAGATATGTTCTATATACATACATGCTTCATATCTTAGACAAACTTATTTTGATATGCCTATTCATGAGTTTTGGTGTTTTGGTATTTTAACAAAACATATTTTTGGAATTAAAGTCAAAAACATGGATATATATCTATTTCATGTATATTGGACTTATGTCAATATGCAACATGCCTAAAAGTGTTTAAATATCATGTTTTTGTATTTGGATAAGTTTTGGACAAAACGAATTTTCATTTGAAAAAAAAATCCAAGTTTTGAAAATACGGTTTTTGGTTTTCGGTAATTTTTTCATACACAAAAATGGTTCAAAATGTTGTAACTT
>JAVJIF010032834.1:0-53440 GCA_038442645.1 Agave tequilana
TCCTAAAACTCAACTAACATATCAATTATATAATTTTAAGATCTATCAGTCAGGTCAACTCAATCAATGCCTATTTCTTAACCCTCAAGTCAACTCCAATCCAATCAAGTCTACCGACAGGTTCAAGTCCAAGATTTCATTTTATTAATAACAATCTCCTATTTATTCAATCATCGACATCCAAATCAATCAAGATCATACTAAGAAGTATAACATCCTCAATCAACATAGAATCTAGATTATCTCTAACTAATAGTCAATATCAATAATATCATCAATACATCAGTCAAACTCATCAATGCAGAATCCAGAAATAATAGTTCTAAACAGTCCAGAAGTCTGTCTCATCATATACACTAGCGTCAAGAGTATTATATTCATACATATCCATGTATCGGTAAAATAGTCTATCGATAAAGCAACATCATGTCTAACACATCCTCAATATCCAAAAGTGTTCTAGCCGAGATGATCGCCAAATAACTTATCCGACGATTACTTCACATAAAAATATTAATCTCTAACCTCAATTAAGAATCAATCAACCTCAATATCAATATGTTAATATTCTAAGATTTCTCACAGCTAGGTCAATTACAAGATCAAATCCGGTCTATGGTATATCAATACTAGGCCTAAGCCAACAATAATGATATATCAACACATAAAATGACGCCAATAAATCCTCATATCAACGAAATCATAGGGTGTATAATCACTGATGTCATATGAAATGGTACGGGTAATCATACTGGTAAACATATCAAATAGGCACATGAAATGATAAAAGTGAAACACAAATACATAAGAAAATAAGACAAAGCAAACACTCAATTAAATAATATTAAAATACTAATGAGAAAATAAAGAACACTCACAAAATAGAATTATAGAAGGAAAAGAAAACACTCACAAAATAGAATTATAGAAGGAAATAAAATACTCAAAATTAGAATTATAGAAGGTAAAGAAAACACTCACAATAAAATTAAATAAAATTAAACAAAGAAGTGAAACATTCACAAAATAGAATGATAGAAGGAAGAGAGAACACTCACATGAAATGACGTGGTTTCGGAATCGAATCGCCGTCTGGTCTTCACTGCACGAACTGGTACTGATCTACGGATCATCCCATGGATCGGTCTTTGAATCGCATGTGTATCGAATCCACAACGAGCACGAATCCGAATCGAGTCCGGGTCTCTTGCAACGGTCTGGATCTCACCTAACAAATCCGAAACACTGTACATGCAACCCAAACATACAAAGAAATATAAATATACACTTAATACCCACCCGAGCACACCGACACACACGTGTACACCCACGTACATACATATACATACATATATACGAGTATACACATACATACACAGTTTCCACGCATCATGTGTACATAAATATAAATACATACACACACTCTCATACACGTATATAAGCTTATATACATACATACATCTATACATACTTATATTACATACATACATACACTCATGAATTAAAAACACATACACATGCACATCAATGCATAATTACATGCATACACATGCATGCATACCACAACCACTCACGCACACACCAACACACATCTTAATTAAACTTCTCAATTATTACAAGATTACCCTCACACATATATATATAACACTAACCTCAGGCAACTTGCGGCGCACCGACAGAGGCTCTGGCGGAGGCGTCGGGGGCCACAGAGGATGTCGTTGGATAGAGCATCTCGTCGTGAAGGACGTGGGTACGTTCGTGCTCGCCGACGGTGGTTAACGGTGTCCCACAAAGAGACGGAAAACGGCTCGGACTTGGGATGTTTCAAGGCCAAAATGTTGGAAACTTGGCTTGTTGCCGTGAGCTAGACTTGAAAAGAACATCCCAATGAAAACAAGGTTCATACCCACAACCAAATTATTACCAAGCAACTGAAATCATCACATTGTGATGAATATTGCCGGGTGTGCTGTTTCTGAAGGGGGAGAAGCTCGGCTATGGTTGATGGTGGTTGACACGGCCAGTGGAGAGGCAAGGCTGTGAGTGGAGATGGGGGCTCGGTCAGGCCATGGGGCTCCGGGGTGCTCACGGGCTTAAGGAGGAGGAGCCATGAAATGGTTGCTCACGGCCTTGATGGAGGAGGCCGAGGAGGGCTCCGGCATTGCGACGGAGGAGGATCTTGCCGCACAGGAGCACACCAGAGAGAGGACAGTTGCAGTGGGTTGCCGCCTGGGATCTTGGTGAAGATGGAGGCATGGGGTTCGGCCGTTCGTGCTCGAGCGAGGGTGCACACCAAGGGGAAGCGGCAGCTGATCTGGGGGAGATTAGGATTTTTATAATTAGGGTTAGAGTAAACTAGGAGATGATTATATATAGGAGTGATTGGGTTTCGGTCTAATGGGTAACGGGTATGGAGTAAGTATAGATCATGGGCTAATGGGTTTGGATAAAGGATTTAGATAATGGGTATAAGATAAAAGGTTAATGGGCTAACGGGTACGGGCTATAGGGTTTGATATTGGGTATGGGTTTGGACTTGGGTATAGGATAAAGGGTATAGAAGAAAAGATGAATAAATACCAAATAGTACTAATAATTTAAAATAACTAAATATAAGTAATAAGAGTCTACAAGTCATTAATAATGATAATAAATCAAGTTAATAATAATAATAAGATTTTTTTTAAAATATAATAATAGGTATTATAAGATAGGGGATATTACACTACTTCTAGGATCTCCTACAAATACCCCTGAAGAGCAACAGAGGAGAGGCATCTCAGAGATCAAGTTTAGGATTATTTGTTTTAGCCATTTATTTTAAATTTTCATTGTATTTTCTTCCTTTTGGAAGAAGATTGTAAAGAGAACGAAGGGCTTTTGTAGTGGATCGTGACAACTATAATAAAGGTTCTTAATTCTTTTATCACTCTTGTTCTTTTACTTTCCGTGTTATTGCTTTAGTTCTTTTATTTTCCTTTCTTCTTTTCTTTTGATGCAAATTTTCCTTCTCCATTATATATCTTGTTAAAATAAAAATATATAAATAACTAATTTATTTTGTAGTTTGCTAACTCTCGATCAACTTAAGTCTAGTCTAAAAGATGAACTGATTGAATTCTATGCTTGATTGAAATCCCAGGATTAAGTTAAGGTTCTTGAAGATGAATAATTGGTTAAGTTGAACAATTTTAGGGTTAGTTTTGAATGGTTACTCTTAGTTCATATATAGATACTTTGATAGCTTCATATTAGGTTTAAAAGACTTTTCTTATGCTATGCTTAGAAATTAGGATGAACTAATTTTAATTTTATTTAGTATACTCTAATTAGGGTTTACATTCTTCTTTACTCATCTTACTTGACTCTGAAGCAAAACCCTAGGGTAAATCTTTATAGAATCAACATGATCTTCACCCTTCTTAGATTAGTACTTGGTTGTGCTTGATGATTGGTAGACTATAATTTCTTTTGCTTAATTAAATCCCTTTCTTACAACGAACATCTTTTTTTCAAGCTATCTATGCAGAGAAATCATTTCGAAAAGCTTCTATCGCATCCATCCTTGTGGATCGACCCGTATGGCCTTTGCTACACAGTTAAATTGAGAAGAGACTAAGAACTTTCAGACTTTAAATCTTACTTTACTTTCTATTCATTTTCTATTATCAATCAGTTATGCTGGCATGTCTGGAGTAACATGGGTAACGGCATGCCTGCAGGGCACATAAGAGAAAGGTTATGGAATCTCTCAATGTATTCCCGCACAGACTTTTTTCCTTTCTGGACCATTGAGAGGAGCTTATCCATAGTCACCTTGGTATCATCCTCATAAAATTAAGAGAGAAACCGAGTTTTTAGGTCAATCTAAGAATTAATAGAGCCGTTGGGCAGGATCCTGAACCAATCAGAAGCTACCCCCTTAAGGGTGCCGATGAATAGTCTAGTCATGATGGCATTATTATCTATTATATTACCAGTTTATGACTGGAGGTAATAGATATGCTAGTTGGGCGAGCTTTTGCAATCGTATGTGTGCAACATAGGTGGCTTAAACTTTGGTGCGTACGGAGCAGAATCCATTCCAGCGGGTAAGGACAAGTCATCCCCACCTTCTTCAGTTCATCCCTCTGGGTTAGAGATGTAATCTGAGCCTGGATGCCTTTAATGACCTCAGCATTGATTGATGAGCTTTCCTTCGACTTCTCAGTCTTACGACGTTCATCATCATTATGCTCCTTTTCATTATGATTGCTTCCCGTGTCATTAGTATTCCTATTGGTCAGGAGTTGACTCTACTGGATGTTGTCCAAAGCATCTTGCTGAGCCCTAGAAGTCTGCTCTGGTGCTTCCATTCGCCGATGAAGATCATCATTATTGTTGTCGGTCATGTTAACAGACACAAGCCCTATTTGAAACGAACTGATAGTAGCTGAAGAGGCATACCCATTGGCTTCCTCCTCATCATTAGACCACTGGAAAAGGTGTTGGCCCAAAGTCCATCACTCTAGTTCTGATGATGATAATTCATGTAGTTATAGTACTAATGATCTTGTGTTTATATAGTTTCAGATATTTGATCAAGATCTTAGTCAGTGTTTAGCTTCAACAAAAGATTCGAAGTCAAGTTTTGAAGCTAGCACGTGTTGATTCAAGAGCTCGCACATCAAGATCGCATCAAGTACTCAAGATGAACTCGTCGCTCTTTGGATCAAGTTTGGACCAAGTCAAGGCGGAGAAGAAGATCTTCAAGAGAAGATTTTCAAGACTTGAGACATGTTTGTAGGTGTTAAGATTTTGTTTTTAGATAAAATTTAAAGGATAGAGTAGTTGTGGATTGCTCAAGCTTATATACACACAGAAAATTATATAGTGTTTTCATAAGAATAATTTTGATTTTAAAAATACCATTTTGGTTTTGAGCTTCAAAGTAGATATCTTTATGTTTCATGAATAGAGTTCATCAAAATAAGTTTATATGTGTTTTAGATTTCATCCATACACATTGATGGTTCAAATGTTTAGAAAACTTATTCGATGCTTCTATATCATATTTTAAGTTTTGTTTTAGTCAAAACTCATTTTAGAGCTTAATTGTCAAAAACACAGATATTTCATCCTATATGTGTGTTGGATCATATCCATATACACTAAGCTTCAAAAGTGTTTAAAATATCTTATTTTTGTATTTGAACAATTTTTGAAAAAACCGTATTTTTCATTAGAAGTTTGGTTTTTGAAAAATACCGTTTTTGGTTTAAAGGTAAAATTCTTTACCGCAAAAATAGTTCAATATGTTTGTAATAAGTGTTAATTTTTTATCACACATATTTGTACTTCAAAGTATTTCAATGAACTAATTTTTGTGGATTTTATGTGATTTTATGAGATTTTATAGAATGTTAAAGGTTCAAGTTTTAATCCCTTAATATCCCAGACCTGGTCTTCTGACGATCGACCGAGCCAGAAGTCGGTCGACCTATCGGTTAACCGATGTGCATAGAAACGTACACAAGCCCTGGCTTGAGGGCCGGCCGACCGACGGTCAACCGATCCAGAGAGTTTACTCTCTGGATTTGGCCCCAGTCGACCGAGCGGTCGACCCATCAGAGAGCTTTTCTCTCTAGTTCTTATCTCGGTCGACCGACAGATCAAGACCTGGGTGCGATCGACCGGGCGGTCGTCTGGCAACCCCAACGGTGATAAATATGACCATTTGCCAGTCGACCGGCCGGTCGATCGACAGGTCATCTGGCCTGGGGTTTTGCCCCAACGGCTAGTTTTTGTAGCTCTATAAAAAAGGGGCTATTTTGGCCAGTTTTCCATGAGATTTTGGAGAAGTTTTAGAACCATTTTTTTATCTCTCTCTTAGGGTTTGTCTCTACATATTTTTGGGCTAAAATTTTCATATCAATAGGAGAGTTTTTTAAGATTGTTTTCAAAAGAGATTTCTTGAGTTTTTCACCACTCAATCTACCTTATTTTCTCACACAAACTTGAGCTTTCCATTACTATATTTATCCTCTAGGAATCATTTATAGCGAGAGTGTTTGTTGGTGATCAAGAGAAGAGATCACCACATGCTCCAATTTGTATTTGGTGGTTGTAAAGGTTGAGGCCTCAGCGAACTTGTGGGTTCGCGTTGTGATGAGTTTTTGTGGGAGCTAGGTGTAGAGGTACGGCCTCGACAAGCTAGTGTACTTGCATGCGTTGTTCTTGCGGAAACAAGTGAGGGACTTGCGGGTCCAAAAGTCCTTGAGGGAGCTCGTTGTAGGTGTTGCAGCACCGGGTGATCTTGCGGGATCGTTTTAGTGAAAATCCTTCATAGTGTTGAAGACGGGGACGTAGAGCAAGTGTGCTCGAACCTCGAAATAATTCTCCCATGTTTGCGATTGCTCATCTCTCTTTCACTTGTGTTTATATATCTTGTATGCTTATATTGTTTATCTCCTTATATGCTTGATATATTTGTTCTTAATTGATATATGTTTGGGATTATTTGTTTATACTTGTATCAAACCAAGAGAGCCATAGTGGCATCTCAACTCTTAATCTAGAGGAATCTTGAGGAGATAGTCCAGAGCCCTTCACCAGAAATTCGCTACACTCTTGTATTATACTTTATGTGTTTACCTTACAGTTTTTAGTTTGCATAATTAGTTTTTAATTCTGCATTAGTTTGCATTTGATTAGCTTGTCACCTATTCACCCCCCTCTAGATGACCTACAAGTGGTATCATAGCTTGGTGCTCTTGATTTGGTTTAACAATCTAAAGTTAAAGATCCTCATATAGCTAATCACAATATTTGTTTACACACACTCATGAATTTCATGACACCTCCTATGTTTGACATTCTTAACATCAAACTTGGGAAGTTAAAATGTCCATGTACCTTAAAAACCCAAGTATTCATGTCTATTTTGCCACTATTAAATATTCATATTGTTTAAATGGCAGACATCTATAGGCTAATGTAAAAGCCATCCATGATTTAAAGTCTACCCTAAATAATGAATATTTATCTAGGGTGCTAACTTTGATTCTGCTTTTGTAATATGGATTACCCTTGTCTCCCTTGGTAAACAAAAGCAATACTATATGGGGCGTGACTCGGATGATGGAAGTGATACTTCCAACACTTGCTACACGGTCCAAGGGGATGACCCTCTTGAGGTAAAATTTGAATCCGAGGTTGATGATGATGTTAACATCTCATATAATGAACTTGCTATGTTTTGTCAACAACTTCTTAAAAAGTATGAATTGTTAAAAATGAAAACAAAAGTTTGAAAAACAAAAATGATTTGGTTTTAAAGAAAAAGATTCTTTTAAAAATAAATTTGAAATTGTTTCAAGAGAAAATGAAGTTTTGAAAAACCAAGTTATTTTAATTGAAAAAGAAAAGGAAATTGCCTTAAAGGAAAATAACTTTTTGAAAAGGAAAAATGTTTTGAAAGAAAAAGAAATAGTTTTATTTCTAAAAAGAAAAAGGATTTTGTGTCTCATGTCTCTTCTTCCAAAATTAATAATGATATTTCTATTATGAAGAAGGACATTGATTGTTTGGGCTCCACTTTGAGCCAATGTGCATCTAAACACAATAAATTTGAATCTATGTTACACAAGAAATAAGTTTCACATATTCAGCACACCCTACACGACATACATCACATGTACATCATGCTCACACTCACACCACACATATGTATGTTAGAGTGTACAAATGTACACATTGCGGCTGCAAAGGCCATTTAGTAAAATTTTGTTTTGATAGAATAAATTCTATAAATTTTACGAATAAAAGTGTTTGGGTTCCTTATTATGCTAACCCCCATGGATCCAAAAAGAAATAGGTATCAAAATTCTCACCTCTTGTGTTTAATGTACGTGTGGGCTCTCACATGACGTGAGAGGGTTAGTACCTTGGTGGTGGATGCATGAGCTAGATGGACATACCCATTTGATGCATCGCTATCAAGAAAGTTTGGTGGGAGGACCACCATGTTTTGGAGACTTAGAGAATAGTTTACATGATTTGGTAACTATCTCTAAACTCCTATTTTAATTTACATGCTTTTATATTGATGATTTTTTTGGCATGTTGTGGTTTTAATGCTCATTATGTTAAATGCAATGTTATTAGACAAGTGTTATACATAGATTGTCTTTGAGAACACTTAAGTTCATATAGATTCACATTTTGTGTTCTCACTATTATTTAACTACTATGTATATACTAGTTCTAAAACACGAGCATTTAGCTTAATGATCATGTTTGTTTTATGTTTCATGTAGTGTGTACTTGTTTAGATATAGTTTTCGTTAAAACTTGTGTTTATACTTGTACAAATAGTGAGCTACACTTGATTATTATGTGTTTGTACTTCATTGCTCATTTGTACTTATTACATGTACATGTAAAACCTAGTTTTGATGATTCTTTCATTTATACTTGTTTTTTCTATTTTTGTACATGTTTAGCTTCATGTATATGTTATTTTTGTCTAAAATTAATAGATATATATGTATATCCCTGAGTCACTTGCCTTCATGCAAAATTTTATTATGGACTCGTTTATATTTGGGATATGTACGTATACTTTTAAGTTTCGATAAAACATACATATACCTAGAAGCTTGTTTAATTTTTGATGAAAATTTTAGTTTTGATGAAAAATAAATTTTTATGATTTCCATATATTTTAATGATTTGAGATTTATTGTCCTATTTTCATGAATATGTTATTTACATGATTCTTGTACATTCACATTTCTTTTGTTTACTCGTGACTTTGTTTTCATGAGATCATTTTTGAGCCTTATGGATTTTGAGTGCCAATTATCGTGTATTTAGCATGTTATCATGAGATATATTCATGTTTTTATTTTTTACTTGAAGAATTTCGTAGTTTTCAAAATTATCTTAAAACTAGTTTTATTATTCTTCAATATGGTAGTGTTTTTCAAACTATGCTAAAAAATTTTCAACTCTTATTTTTGAAAACCCCTACCAACTTAAGGGCGGTTGGTTGGGTGACCATACCTTCTGTGCCTTATTGAACTATCTTTTATCATGTGCATGAAAGGGTGGATGTTATGAATTATACATAATTTTCATGATCTATTCATTTTGTATATTCATACTAGTTTTCTTATATATGTATGCTTTAAATTTCAAGTGATATTTCTATTTTCATACATATACATGATTTTGATTATGCTATTTTACAATACAATATATTTTATTTAAGCACAAAAAGTTTATGCTAAGTTTGATTTAATTCTAAATGTCAATTGGTATTTTTTTGGTATCAAGATGTACTTCATGTTTCACGTTCAATTGGTATCAAAATCTTTTATTGGTATCTTAAAATTTTATTTATCTACAAGTGGTACCAACATTTGTTTTGTCAACTACTATTTGATTTCAATTAGTATCAAAATTTATTTTATTTCAAAAAAAATTTCAAAATTTGTTTTTTTTGTGGTAACAAATTGTTTCAAAATTTGTTTGAAATATATTGCTTATATGCAAGGGGAGCTTAACATCTCCTCTACATATAGCTTCATGTTAAGTGTATTCTACATATTGAGGAGTTTAATCTCTCTTCTTTATGTGATATACGTGTGTAGGGGGAGCTTAACATCTCCGTCTATACATTGTATATTATGCTTATGTGGGTTAGGATATACATTGTATATTATGCTTATGTGGTTAGGATTTAGTCATCCCTTCTCCATGTAATGCATGTATGTAGGGGGCAGCTAACTTAACGTCTCTCCTCTTCATGAATGTATATCGCATATACATCTTTCTTGTTCATTTTGTCTTCACCCCTTTATTGATGAGTTAACAAAAAGGGGGAGAAGAATTTAGTTTATATATGCATGTTTAAAATTTGTTGTTTATGCATATATGTGTTTTTGTATATGAGCTTTTATTGAATATCTATTTGTTTATTATTCTGCATGAGTTAAGGGGGAGCTTCTATGAAGCCTATCTTTAATCCATGCATATATAACTCCATGAGTTTTATCATCATCAAAGGGGGGAGATTGTTGGCCCAAAGCCCATCACTCTAGTTTTGATGATGATTAACTCATGTAATTAAAGTGCTAATAATCTTGTGTTTATATAGTTTCAAATATTTGATCAAAATCTTAGTCGGTGTTTAGTTTCAATAAAAGCTTCGAGTCAAATTTTGAAGCTAGCACGTGTTGATTCAAGAGCTCGCATCAAGATCGCATCAAGTACTCAAGATGGAGTCGTCTCTCTTTGGATCAAGTTTGGACCAAGTATGGAGAAAAAGATTTTCAAGAGAAGATTTTCAAGACTTGAGTCATGTTTGTAAGTGTTAAGATTTTATTTTTAGATAAAATATAAAGGATAGATTTGTGAATTGATCAAGCTCATACACACATACATACACACAAAATTTATATAGTGTTTTCATAAAAATAATTTTGATTTTAGAAAATATTGTTTTGGTTTTGAGCTTTAAAGTAGATATCTTTATGTTTTATGAATAGAGTTCATCAAAAAAGTTCACATGGTTTATATGTGTTTTGTATTTCATACACATTGATGGTTCAACTATTTAGAAAAACTTATTTGATATTTCTATATCATGTGTTTAAGTTTTGTTTTAGCCAAAACTCATTTTAGAGCTTAATTGTCAAAAACATAGATATTTCATCCTATATGTGTATTGGATCATATCCATATACACTAAGCTTCAAAAGTGTTTAAAATATCTTGTTTTTATATTTGAACAATTTTTGGAAAAAATCGTATTTTTCATTAGAAGTTTGGTTTTTGAAAAATACCGTTTTTGGTTTAAAACTAAAATTCTTTATCGCAAAAAAAATTCAATATGTTTTGTAATATGTGTTAATTTTTTATATTTAAAAGATCAAGTTTTAATCCCTTTAATATCCCAGACGTGGTCTTCTGACGGTCGACCGATCGGTCGACCGAGCCAGAAGTTGGTCGACCAAGCGGTCGACCGATGTGCACAGAAATGTGCACAAACCCTGGCTTGAGGGCTGGTCAAACCGAGCGGTCGACCGATCCAGAGAGTTTGCTCTCTGGATCTCCCCGGTCGACAGAGCGGTCGATCGGCCAGAGAGCTTTGCTCTCTGGTTCTTGCCTCGGTCAACCGACGGGTCAAGACGTGAGTGCGGTCAGCCAGGCAGTTGGACCGGCAACCCCAACGGTCATAAATATGACCGTTGGCCGGTCGACCGGCAGGTCATCTAGCCTGGGTGTTGCCCCCAATGGCTAGTTTTATTAGCTCTATAAAAGGGGACTGTTTTGGCCATTTTCACACGATTTTGGAGAAGTTTTAAAGCCAGTTTTTCCCATCTCTCTTAGGTTTTTCTCCACATATTTTTGGGGTAAAATTTTCATACCAAAAGGAGAGTTTGTTAAGATTGTTTGCAAAAGAGATTTCTTAAGTTTTCCACCACTCAATCTACCTTGTTTTCTCACACAAACTTGAGCTTTCTGATCGTGGGAATACCGTACACAAAAAGTGTTATTTTGAAATCAAGAGTTAAAGTGTGTGTGCTTTGGCTTCCTCGATACTTCCGTTACAGCATAGAGGCTAAAACTGATCGAATCCATAGGGACAGGAGGTGATAGAAGCTTACACGGTATGTTCACATGTATGTTAAGTGTTCTTCAATATTTGAAAGAATGAAAAGAAAAGAAAATAAAGAATGACAAGAGAAGAGTACGGTGAAACACGAAGAAGTAAGAACATAGAAAGATGATTTTTGTGATTTTTGATATATTTCTAAAATAAAGTAAAAGAGAAAGAAAACCCATGGCTATTAACTACTAATGGATCCACTAACTATGCTAACCTCTTAGTGATAGTAGCCTCACATGTATCATTGGCCATCACTAGTCCTTGGTTCAAGAGCGTTTCAAAGTATAACCCATATGTTAACTCATCACATTCAAACTCAACAAACAAGTGAAAGCTACACTTAAACCATCAAAACTAAATAAGAGTAAGCATGGAATAAAGTAATGTTAGCTTGTTAGAAAGTTAGGATGTTAGAGTGTTAGAATCTATCATCGTGAGCCATCAATGGCTCTTGCAAGAGCAAGGCCAAGTAGAGGCTATTAGATTCATGTGGATTATCAAATAAGAAGTTATCAAGTTAGTGGTTAGTAATTAGTTGCCAAGAGAGAAAATTAGCTAAACATGTAAAAGGAGTTAGAGAGAAGAAAACAAAGAGAGGCAAAGAGAGAACCTTTCATAGATTGTCACCTTCCATTATAAGCACTCTTGCTTTCTACCCATGTACTACTCTCTTTCTTATTACAAGATCTACAAGATGGAAAATACAAAGAGGAAGAAGAAGAACAACTAATCTAAACTACCCAAAAACTACAACATGGAGAAGAAAACCCTACAAACTTCTCAAAACTCTTCCTGGTTCCGCTTTGGAAATCTCAGGGTATTTATAGCAAAACAGGGCACCAGAGGATCTTTACGGAGCCGCGCGTCAAATCTTGACGCGCGGCTCCACGCAATTGCCGCAAAAACATGGCAATTGCCGTGTTTTTGCAGCAATCCTAGGGCGGCGCGCGCGGTGCCGCCTGCTGCGCGCCCTCCGCTTGTCCCCCTGTCAGCTATACTTGTTGGATTCCGAATTTGGGCGCCCAGTTTTGACGAAACCACCCTCCAAGGTCAATGGGTATTCTTGGAGGCTTTTAATCACCAATTAAATAGAATTTTTGTGCTTCTTTTTTCATTTCATGCCATGGACCTAGAAACATACAAACAGTGTTATTAACAGAATTTAATATTAAATAAATGTAAAGATGTGGTATGAAATATGCAATTTTAGAGACTAATCGTACCCCTATACTTATCTTTTGCTCGTCCCAAGTAAAAAAAACTAACTAAGAAGATTATTACACCACTTTCACAGGTGACGTGATTGCACCGAGCGTGTGCAACAAGCCGTTAAACCTCTAGGTTTTCCCTAGAGGAGGAGTTTTGTCTCCTGAGGATTTTCAGCGGATTACACCCACAAAATCCATAAAGAAAGGAATCAAATGTTAGTATTTTGAAATGCATTTTGAAATAGAGAAAAGTGTTGAAGTATTTTTGCGAAAATTTAAGTGATCCAAGGTCAGAGGTTAATCAAAAATTATTCTTCCTTAAACTAAGTCGAAATGCAAAATCTTCTTATAAATTAAATGCAAAATTTAAAATTGAATTGATTCTTTGATCTTTCATAAAATCTCTTAGAACATATGCACTCTGTGAACAGTTTAGATTTTTGGGATATCGACTCTAACTTTCATACCATTTATTTATATTATTATTTATTTTTTTATTTTTATTTTTATTTTTATTTTTTCTTTCCTTAGTTTGCTTAGGTTTTCTAGCTTACCCGGGTAGTGAGCCTTTAGCCTGTGAGTCCCAAACCAGATAACTTTAGGGCACCAGATGAGAAAACATCCCTCGGACTTAAGGACTCGAGTAAACAGGGCTACAAAACTAAAGGGGATTATTTTATTTTTATCCACTATTTAAGGCGTGAATAATCATGCTTCCTGAGGTATAATTACCCAACTTTAATAAGTGATTTTTATTATCATCATTTTATATATATATATATATATATATATATATATATAATATATATATATATATATATATATATATATATATATATATATTATATATATATATTATGACATTTTCAGTCTTTATTTCAATCCCAAAAAATTGTATAAGTGTGAAGTGCATAAATCTAAGGCAAAAAATTTAGGATCAAATTATCTTTCCAATCTTACTTCCTTATCCTAAAATTTAAATAAGATCTATTATTTTGACTCGGTTTAAAAATTCATAATTTTAGGTCTTCTTAATTCCTAAGATAATCTTAATTTCTTTAAAATAAATCAAAACTATTTCTCTTATTTCAAAAAGTTTTGTTGAAAAAAGAAAAGAGTTTCTATACAAAAGAAAATTTTAAAAAAATTTCTAAAAAGAAATGTAAAAGAAAGAAAATTTAAAACAACCTACGTTAGTAAACTCTCCCCCACTTATCTCATGAATTGTCCTCAATGCATCGTGAATGTGCATATACATGAAATAAATGGAAAGAGAAGGAAAATTACCTCATGGTGGTAGCTCCGGTGGTGGTCTGATTGGCCAAGTATTGCTACCCAATCAAGATAATGTGATGGCTCACGAAATCCATCTTTATTGACCTCTTTTCTATTTACATATTTACAATCCCCAATATTAATAGGATCATGCAAGATCCTATTATGAAAATTATTCCCTTTACATGACCAATCTTAGAAGATCATCACTGAGTCATTATGGTCAATACCTTGGTCCAACAATAGAATGTGGCTTTGTGGAATGGATGATTTGGGTTTTGAAATGAAAAGTTCAGGAACCAAAACTAACTTGCGAAAATCAACTTGGGGTTCGAGAGTAGGTTTAGGTTCAAGAGTTGAGTCCAAATCAAAGAATTTAATTTCACATTCTGTTCCCATCAATGAAATGTGACTATCCAAAGTGGTTCGATTTAAAAATCCATGGATACCAGAATCAATGTTGGCTCAGGCAATGGATCCAACTTGGGTAAGGATGCCGGAGTCTACTAGATTCAAAGATTGGAATTGAATCACAGAGTTGTGGGTCGGGTTCACATTCATATTCAAGTTCAATTTCATTGAAAAGAAAACTTGCCAATTTGTCAATGGGTTGATATTGGTCAAGTTTAAGATTTGTGGTGAAATTGAATCTTGGTCAAAGTCTTCAAGATTTCATGATTCTTGATTTTCATCAATATGATTAGAAGTGTTAGGAGTAGTCAAAGATTGGGTAGGGAGAGTTTCCTTATTCCGTCACATGTTTTCCAATCGACTAAGTCTAGCTTCTATCATATTAAAAGGATCGCTTTGGAATTGAATCATGGATTTTGTACTCTTTTCAAGTCGGTATGTTCTTCTTGCTATAGGACTTGGAAAATGGAGTAAGAATCTTGGATTTGAAAACTTTGATGGGATTTTACTGCTTCTAGATTTTGAATTCGTCGCTTGAGTTCCTCTAAGGCTTCCATCCTCTTTTCCCAATTAATAGGTTCTTCTAATGGTTGTTCG
This sequence comes from Agave tequilana, assembly GCA_038442645.1. Taxonomy (NCBI): domain Eukaryota; kingdom Viridiplantae; phylum Streptophyta; class Magnoliopsida; order Asparagales; family Asparagaceae; genus Agave; species Agave tequilana. The sequence continues at coordinate 15,148 of JAVJIF010032834.1, forward strand.
GGAGGAGTATATGAAGTTGGATGTTGGTAAGGTGGTTGACCATATGACTCGGAGAGTTGAATCTGTTGGCCCAGAGGCCTTCCACTCTAGTTTTGATGATGATTAACTCATGTAGTTATGTTTACTAATAATCTTGTAATGTTTAGTTTCAGATCTTTAATCAAGATATTAGTTGGTGATTAGCTTCAACAAAGGAGTTTTGAAGCCTTTCACATGGTGATTCCAGAGCCCGAGCATCAAGATCATATATAGCTCTCGTTGAAGTCAAGCTCGGTGGATCACGGTTTGGATCGAGCCGACTTGAAGACGGAGTTCGTCAAGTAAACCTCGGTACCTAGTTTATAGGTTGTTTTAGATCCATTTGTAAAGACTAGATAGTGTGTTATGCTCAAGTTCACAACACACATACGTGTTTTAGTTTTTATGTTTATTGGTTTTTCAGTTTTGGTTTAACCGATATTGGTTTTCATGAATAGATAGTATCAATACAAGTTTAAATGGTTTAAATGTATATTAGATATGTTCTATATACATACATGCTTCATATCTTAGACAAACTTATTTTGATATGCCTATTCATGAGTTTTGGTGTTTTGGTATTTTAACAAAACATATTTTTGGAATTAAAGTCAAAAACATGGATATATATCTATTTCATGTATATTGGACTTATGTCAATATGCAACATGCCTAAAAGTGTTTAAATATCATGTTTTTGTATTTGGATAAGTTTTGGACAAAACGAATTTTCATTTGAAAAAAAATCCAAGTTTTGAAAAATACGGTTTTTGGTTTTCGGTAATTTTTTCATAACACAAAAATGGTTCAAAATGTTTGTAACTTAGTTTGATTTTTACTCAAACAAGTTTGTATATCAATGTATTATACTGAACTTATTTTTGTAGTTTTTTTAGTTTTTATGGGATTTTATAGGTAAATAAAAATCAAGTTTTCAAGTCCTGTAAATCCTGTTCTGGCTTCTGCCAGTCGACCGGACCGGTCGACCGAGCTAGGAGTCGGTCGACCGAGTCGACCGACCGACGTACACAAGATGTGCACGTCTGTTTGGCTGGAGGGCCGGTCGACCGGGACGATCGACCGCCAGAGAGCTTCTGCTCTCTGGAAAGCCCCGGTCGACCGGGTCGGTCGACCGGCAGAGAGGTCTGCTCTCTGTTCCAGGCCGCGGTCGACCGAGCCGGTCGACCAGGCTCCAACGGTCGATTTTTTGACCGTTGGCGGTCAACCGGGCCGGTCGACCGCCAGCCGCCAGAGCTGAAAAACAGCTCCAACGGCTAGTTTTTCAATGGGGCTTTATATACCCCATTTCTTTAGGATTTTGATTAAGTTTTTAAGAGCAAAATTTACAGAGTTTCTCTAATGTTTTAAACAAGTTTTCAAAAGTGTTTTAGTGCCAAAAAGATCCATCTTATTTGTTTTAAAGTGTTTTATTTATTTCAAAGAAAATGGGTTTTTGGGAATTAGTTTCTTGGTCTAAAATTCTATATCTATTTGGTATTTTCCCAAGATATTTTCTTTGATCAAAACACTTAGTTTTCCACACTTGAGCTATATCTCCTATCCTATTCTATAGGATCATTTATTTGTAGGAAATTGTTTGTGGTTGAGGAAACCACCAAGTTGTAAACCTTTTCTTGTTGTATCCCTCTTTGGTAGAGGTTGATTTGGGTTGTGGTTAGCTCCCTCTTTGGTAGTGGTTGAGATTGTGGTGTGCTCCCTCTAGTGAGAGGTGGAGCTGGTGTTTGTATCCCTCTTGGTGAGGTGGATTGTGGTTGTTTGGCTACGGGCCTACCCCTCTTGTGTGAGGTGGTGTTGTGTTGCCTCGGTGGAGGTTGGATTGGTGGAGTTCGGTACTCCAGTCTTCGGTAGACCCTTTGTATTGCCTCGGTGGAGGTTGTATTAGTTGAAGAAGAGTTCGGTACTCCTAGTGGATTGGAATCCTTCTCGGTGAAGGCAGGGACGTAGAGCTCGGTGCTCGAACCTCGAAACACATCTTATTGTTTGCGTTTGATCGATTGACTCTCAACTCTCTCTCTCTCTCTCTCTCTCTCTCTCTCTCTCTTTATTTGTGCATTGCTTTACTTTGTCATATCTTATACATGCTTGTGTGTTTGTGTGCCTCACTTGTGCTTAATCACGAGAGCTTCATATAGCGCCTCAACTCTTATTCAGAGGAATCAAGAGGAGTTAGTCCAGAGCCCTTCACGGGGAATTCAGCTACACTCGTTGGTTGCACTAAGTGTTGTAGCAATTAGTTTTTAATTTTCGCATTTAGTTCATTAGATTAGCGGTACACCTATTCACCCCCCTCTAGGTGTACTTTCAATTGGTATCAGAGCCTACGCTCCTGATATTTGGTTTAACCACCTAGGAGTGTGATCTTGGTTAGCTAATCTATCATTTGCATTTGCACGTATATTGTTTGCACACACTCATGGATTGCTTGTCACCTCCCATGTTTGATGTTTCCAACATTGACACATGGAAATTTAGGATGTCCATGTATTTGAAAACCCTAGGCTTGCATGTTTTCCTTACCGCTACCAAGAAATGCTATCTTGGTAATCGCAAGCATATAGAAGCCAATGTACTTGCCCTTGAGGCTATTAGAAGCACGCTTAACAAAGATTATCTTATGCTTGTTTCTAACTATGATTCCGCCTTTTCAGTATGGAACAAGTTGACTTCCTCCGAGCTACAAACGCCCAACATCATGGAGGATGAATCTAGTGGAGAATCCGAGTCACAATGCTTCATGGTCCAAGGAATGACTCCCTTGAGGTATATACGGAATCTCAATTAGATTGTGATGATGCTAGTTCTTCTAGTAATGAGTATGTTGATCCTAACACTTTAAATGAAGAACTATCTATTGTGTGTGAAAAATTATTGGAAAAATATAATCTTTTGAAAAAGAAAAGTCTAGGACTTAACAATGAAAATAAAGATTTGCTTTCAAAACTAGACTTGATTTTGCAAGAGAAAGTGGAGATTTCTAATGAGAGGGATTCATTGAAATCTAAGCTTGAACTTGCCCTAAAAGAAAATAAATTTTTGAAAAATAAAAATGATTGTGAAATAATTTTGAAGAAAAATGAAAACTTGTCTTCTAAAGTTGATTTTGTTTTAAAAGAGAATAATTCTTTGAAAAACAAAATAAATTTGATTTCACAAGAATTAAAAGATTGTTTAAAGAAAAATATTTCTTTGAAAAATAATATGGATTCACATGTTTGCCATGCTAGTGTAGGTTCACCTAGCTCACCTATTGCATGCCACACTTCTTCTTTAATTAAAAATGATATAAATGCTTTAAAGAAGAATATGGATTGTTTGGGCTCCACTTTGAGCCATTGTGTTTTGAGCCATACACGTTTGGAATCTTTGTTTCGAAAGAAACAAGTTCCATCTATGCATGCACACCCTTCACGGCATACACAGGCTCCTCACGGACACACCCATAACACGATGTATGCTCATGTGTACACTTGTACACATTGTGGACGTAAGGGCCACCTTGCTAAATTTGTTATGATAGAATACATGTTTCTAATTTAGCAACTAAGTTTGTTTGGGTTAGAAAAGGTACTAACCCCCATGGACCCAAAAGAGTATGGGTACCAAAGACCACCCCTATTGTATTTGATGTAGGTGTGGGCTCTCGCATGACGTGAGAGCGATGGTGCCTTGAGGTGGATGCGTTCTGAGCTTCATGTGAATTATTTGGATGCATCACTTTCAATGGGAGTTTGGTGGAAGGACCACCGTGTTTTGGAGACATGGAGAGTTGCCTCTTCGGTTTTGGTAACAATCCTTTACTCTCGTTTATATTTGCATGCTTTTCATGTCTTTGATTTATAGCATGTCTTATTTTATTGTTCATTATGCTTATGACATGTTTATTAGATTAGTGATATACATGTTTAGTTATTTGAGACACCCATGTTTAATATGGACTTATATCTTTGTGTTCTCACTTTGTTTTAAACTAATATGTATATCGTAGATCTAATGCATATGCATATACACAATGATCATATGGATGTTTGTGTTTTTTGTTTTAATGCTTCATGTTTATTGATTATTATGTTAAATGCCATGATTATTAGATCATTGACATGCATATATAGCATTTTAGATCACCCATGTTTATATGGACCCATATGTTGTGTTCTCACCATTGTTTAGCTATTATGTATATCATAGGTCTAATAGCATGAGATTTACATAATGATCGTATTTATGTTTATCATGTTGATTTATGTATCATTTTATACTTCATGTTTTGATTACTCGTTTGGATGTTAGTTTTCATTAAAATTAGGATTTATACTTGTACATATAGTGGGACACAAATAAATTTTTATATGTTTGTGCTTGAACGCTTATTTGTACCCATTAGATGTGCTAGTATAGTCTAGTTTTGATGATTCATGCATTTGACTTGTATTCCTATTTTATCCATATTTTCATGTTTATATGTTTAACTTCATGTATATGTCTATTTTGCCAAACCTTAAGATATACATGTATACCCCTTGAGTCATTTGGTTTTCATGCAAATCTTTATTATGGACTCAATTGTGTTTAGGGATATGTATGTATACTTCTTGCTTTTAAGTCAAAACATACATATGCCTTGAAGTATAATTTGTTTTAATGAAAATTTAGTTTTGATGATTTTCATGTTTTCATGTTTAAAGGAATTTCTATTGAGCTAATTGTCTACTTTTCATGATAATGTGTTTCACATATATCTTGTACACTCACCTCACTTGTTGTTTTCTCATGATTTTATTTTCATGAGTATGATATGGGCTATATAGATTTTGAGTGTTTAATGATCATGTGATTTACATGTTTTTCATGAAAAATATTTTTGTTTTATTCCTTACTTGAAGGATTTCGTACTAGTTTTCAAGATTTTCCATTTAACTAGTTGCGGTATTCTTCGTTATGGTAGAGTTTTCAAACATACTATATTTTTCAAACCTATTTTTGAAAATCCCTACCTTCTACGGGCGGTTGGTTGGGCGACCATGCCTTGTTGCTCTTTATTGAAAATTCTTTTAGACATGTGCATGAAATGGATGGAAAGGATTATGAGTTATACACTTGATATTATTGTTGTTTCAATTGGTATCATTGGATCTTTTCAATTGGTATCAATATTGACATTTCTTGTATACTCATATATTTTTTATGTATGTATGCTTAGACTTCAAATAGTATCAATTTCGATTGGTATCTAATTTTTTATACATATATATGTTTTATTTGTGCTTACTATATATATCTTTAAGCACAAATTTTGATTATGATAAGCTTGATTTTTAATGACTATCATGTTTCAATTGATTAGTTTTCAATTGGTATACTAACACAAGCTTATGCATCGTTTTATTTGGTATTTCATAAAGGGGAGAAAACTCGTATTTCATCTTTCTATTGGTATTTTGTTTACCATTGATTTTGTATTCCACTCTCATACTTTATGATGAAAAATGATTGAAAAATTAATATTGATTTTTAATTTGGTATCATATGCTTATAAAGAAAAATACCTTACAATTGGTATCAAGATATTATTTGTTTACTTTCATTTGGTATCATGTAATGAAAGATATATTTTTTTGCCTTCAATTGGTATTATAAAATGTTTTGATTTGTATTGCCTATATGCAAGGGGAGCTTAACATCTCTTCTACATATAGATTCATGTTGAGTGTATCTTATATTGAGGAGCTTGACAACTCTTCTTTATGCGATACACGTGTGTAGGGGAGCTTCACATCTCCTCTTATGCATTGCATATTATGCGTTATGTGAATTAAGGCTTGTCATCCCTCCATCATGTAATGCATATATGTAGGGAAGTTAACTTAGCGTCTCCTCTTCATGAATGTATATCGCATATATCCTTTATTGATTTGTTTTATGTCACCCCTTTGTTGATTTTTGCTTTTGACAAAAAGGGGGAGAACATTTTATTTTTACTTTAACCACTTGTTGATGATTGACAAAAGAGGGAGAAGTATTGGAGAAGTATTTGAGAAGTATTTGGTATATATGCATGTTTTGGAAAAAGTATTTATGTTTATGCATATATGTTTTGTTTTGCAAATAGGAGAAAAGATTTTGATGTGTTTCATGCTTGTTTATGCATGTTTATCTCTTTATCTCCTTGTATTTGCATTCATGTTTATGAGCTTTCATTGGATATATTTATTTGTTTATTGTGATGCATGAGTTAAGGGGGAGCTTCTTTGAAGCTTAACTTTAATCCATGCATATATAACTCCATGAGTTTTGTCATCATCAAAAGGGGGAGATTGTTGGCCTAGAGGCCTTCCACTCTAGTTTTGATGATGATTAACTCATATAGTTATGTTTACTAATAATCTTGTGATGTTTAGTTTCAGATCTTTAATCAAGATATTAGTTGGTGATTAGCTTCAACAAAGGAGTTTTGAAGCCTTTCACTTGGTGATTCCAGAGCCCGAGCATCAAGATCATATATAGCACTCGTTGGAGTCAAGCTCGGTGGATCACGGTTTGGATCGAGCCGACTTGAAGACGGAGTTCGTCAAGTAAACCTCGGTACCTAGCTTATAGGTTGTTTTAGATCCATTTGTAAAGGCTAGCTAGTGTGATATGCTCAAGTTCACAACACACACACGTGTTTTAGTTTTTATGTTTATTGGTTTTTCGGTTTTGGTTTAACCGATATTGGTTTTCATGAATAGATAGTATCAATACAAGTTTAAATGGTTTAAATGTATATTAGATATGTTCTATATACATACATGCTTCATATCTTAGACAAACTTATTTTGATATGCCTATTCATGAGTTTTGGTGTTTTGGTATTTTAAAAAAACATATTTTTGGAATTAAAGTCAAAAACATGGATATATATATATATATATTCATGTATATTGGACTTATGTCAATATGCAACATGCCTAAAAGTGTTTAAATATTATGTTTTTGTATTTGGATAAGTTTAGGACAAAACGAATTTTCATTTGAAAAAAAAAAATTCAAGTTTTGAAAAATACGATTTTTGGTTTTCGGTAATTTTTCCATAACACAAAAATGGTTCAAATGTTTGTAACTTAGTTTGATTTTTACTCAAACAAGTTTGTATATTAATGTATTATACTGAACTTATTTTTGTGGATTTTAGAGTTTTTATGGGATTTTATAGGTAAATAAAAACAAGTTTTCAAGTCCTGTAAATCTTGTTCTGGCTTCTGCCGATCGACCGGACCGGTCGACCGAGCTAGGAGTCGGTTGACCGAGTCGGTCGACCGACGTGCACAAGATGTGCACGTCTGTTTGGCTGGAGGGCCGGTCGACCGAGACGGTCGACCGCCTGAGAGCTTCTGCTCTCTGGAAAGCCCCGGTCGACCGGGTCGGTCGACCGGCAGAGAGGTCTGCTCTCTGTTCCAGGCCGCGGTCGACCGAGCCGGTCACCGAGGCTCCAACGGTCAATTTTTTTATCGTTGGCGGTCGACCGGGCCGGTCGACCGCCAGCCACCAGAGCTGAAAAACAGCTCCAACGGCTAGTTTTTCAATGGGGCTTTATATACCCCATTTCTTTGGGATTTTGATTAAGTTTTTAAGAGCAAAATTTACAGAGTTTCTCTAGTGTTTTAAACAAGTTTTCAAAAGTGTTTTAGTGCTAAAAAGATCCATCTTATTTGTTTTAAAGTGTTTTGTTTATTTCAAAGAAAATAGGTTCTTGGGAATTAGTTTCTTGGTCTAAAATTCTATATCTATTTGGTATTTTCCCAAGAGATTTTCTTTGATCAAAACACTTAGTTTTTCACACTTGAGCTATATCTCCTATCCTATTCTATATGATCATTTATTTGTAGGAAATTGTTTGTGGTTGAGGAAACCACCAAGTTGTAAACCCTTTCTTGTTGTATCCCTCTTTGGTAGAGGTTGATTTGGGTTGTGGTTAGCTCCCTCTTTGGTAGAGGTTGAGATTGTGGTGTGCTCCCTCTAGTGAGAGTGGAGTTGGTGTTTGTATCCCTCTTGGTGAGGTGGATTGTGGTTGTTTGGCTACGGGCCTACCCCTCTTGTGTGAGGTGGTGTTTGTGTTGCCTCGGTGGAGGTTGTATTGGTTGGATTGGTGGAGTTCGGTACTCCGGTCTTCGGTAGACCCTTTGTATTACCTCGGTGGAGGTTGTATTGGTTGAGAGAGGAGTTCGGTACTCCTAGTGGATTGGAAATCCTTCTCGGTGAAGGCGGGGACGTAGAGCTCGGTGCTCGAACCTCGAAACACATCTTGTTGTTTGTGTTTGATCGATTGACTCTCAACTCTCTCTCTCTCTCTCTTTATTTGTGCATGGCTTTACTTTGTCATATCGTATACATGCTTGTGTGTTTGTGTGCCTCACTTGTGCTTAACCACGAGAGCTTCATATAGCGCCTCAACTCTTATTCAGAGGAATCAAGAGAGTTAGTCCAGAGCCCTTCACGGGGAATTCGGCTACACTCGTTGGTTGCACTAAGTGTTGTAGCAATTAGTTTTTAATTTCCGCATTTAGTTCATTAGATTAGCGGTACACCTATTCACCCCCCCTCTAGGTGTACTTTCAGTATCCCCACTGACTCTGTGAATAGTGGTAATGATTATTCCAGTCTTGTTCATAGTATTGGGATTGGGGCACATATTGAGTCGGATAATCCCAACTTGACATATATGGTTGGTTCATGTTGTATATAGCCGGGTCAGAGTTATCGGAGTCAAATAAGGTCGAGGTGAAATATGGATTCATATTAGGATTGAAAAAATTATTGTTGTTAAAATCTATTTCACAATTTACAAAAAGAAAAACAAACAAACAAATAAAGAAAAAGTAAAAGAAAACAAGCCTATGCTAGGGAAGACTTAGACCTAGATAACTCCTAACTGGTTAGACTATCTACGGGGGAGCACATTGTCAGAATCTGACCACGAGTTAATCGGCCAGGTAGGGACAAGATCAGTGGGAGGTATCCATGCCGGAGCAACGGGCCTAATTATGCCAAACCACTGTTCCTCGAGGTTTTGCCTCTCAATCCCCAACCTTTGACACCGACTTGACAAGAGTCAACTTCTAACAACTTTCCTCTTAGGTCAATCTCCTAAATGAATCCGAGATGTCCCTAGGGGCCAACGTCTAGCAAGTTTTATTTAGGCTTGGGTCGTGTGAGTAGGGAGGTGATTTTTGGGCTAAGAGAGGGTAATGACTTGCCCACCTTATGTTGTATTGGGTTTTTCCCTTAAGTTCAATTTCGAGCAAGTGTGCAATATAGATAAGAATGAACACACAAAGCAAGTAAGTCACCCACGTGTTTGTCATAACTATATGCAATGCAATATGTACACCTCCGTCAAGATCACAACAACACAAGAACAAAATACAGTATATTGGAATTAAAATCGACACGTGCCTAGATGCAAATATCTAAACCATTTTAAAACATCCAATTACCGTATTTTAGATAATAAAATTATTACAGTTCATAGGTAATATAAACAAAGGCTAGCAGCAGAATATAAGAATATACAAAAATTTACCCAATCACACAAAAGTAAGTGTGGACTTCTGCAATGCTAAAACTTTAACCTGCTCATCAAAAAAAAGAAAAAAAGTTAACAAAATGTGAAATCAAACCGTTCCCATCCCCGGCAACGGCGCCAAAATTTGATCATGGGAAAACCGCACACAAAAAGTGTCGGTTTGAAATCAAGAGTTAAAGTATGTGTGCTTTGGCTTCCACGATTCTTCTGTTATAGCATAGAGGCTAAAACGAGTCGAATCTATAGGGACGGGAGGCGATAGAAGCTTACACTGTATGTTCACGTGTATGTTAAATGTTCTTCAATGTTTGAAAGAATGAAAAGAAAAGAAAACAAAGAATGAAAAGAGATGAGTACCGTAAAACATGAAGAAGTGGGAAACATAGAAAAGATGATTTTTGTGATTTTTGATATATTTCTAAAACAAAGTAAAAAGAGAAAGAAAACCCATGGCTACTAACTACTAATGGCTCCACTAACTATGCTAACCTCTTAGTGATAGTTACCTCACATGTATCCTTGGCCATCACTAGTGTTTGGTTCAAGAGCGTTTCAATGTATAACCCATATGTTAACTCATCACATCCAAACTCAACAAACAAGTACAAGCTACACTTAAAACCATCAAAACTAAACAAGAGTAAGTATAGAATAAAGTAATGTTAGCTTGTTAGAGAGTTAGGATGTTAGAGTGTTAGAATCCATCATCATGAGCTATCTATGGCTCTTACAAGAGCAAGACCAAGTAGAGGCTATTAGATTCCTGTGGATTATCAAATAAGAAGTTAGCAAGTTAGTGGTTAGTAGTTAGTTGTCATGAGAGAAAATTAGCTAAACATGTAAAAGGAGTTAGAGAGAAGAAAACAAAGAGATGTAAAGAGAGAACCTTTCATAGATTGTCATCTTCCATTATAAGCACTCTTACTTTCCACGCATATACTAATCTCTTTCCTATTACAAGATCTATACCAGAAATGAAAAATATAAAGAGTAAGAAGAAGAACAACTAACCTAAACTACCCAAAAACTATAACATGGAGAAGAAAACCCTAAAAACTATCCTAAAAACTCCTCAAAACTCCTCCTGGTTCAGCTCTGGAAATCTTAAGGTATTTATAGGCGAAACAGGGTACTAGAGGATCTGTACGGAGCCGCGCGTCTGACGTACGGCTCCACGCAATTGCCGCAGAAACACGGCAATTCGTGTTTCCACGGCAATTCAACGGCGGCGCATGCAGCGCTGCCTGCTGTGCACCCCCGGTTGTCCCCCTGTCAGCTATACTTGTTGGATTCTAGATTTGGGCCTCCGGTTTTGACGAAACCACCCTCCAAGGTCAATGGCTATTCTTGTAGGCTTTTAATCCCCAATTAAATGAGATTTTGGGCTTCTTCTTCATTTCATGCCATGGACCTAGAAACATACAAGATAGGTGTTATTAACAGGATTTAATATTAAATAAAAGTGAAGATGTGGTATGAAATATGCAATTTTAGAGACTAATCACTTTTCATTGCTATATTTATCCTCTAGGGATCATTTATTATGAGAGTGTTTGTTGGTGTCAAGAGAAGAGATCACCATGTGTTCCATTTGTATTTGAGGTGTTGTAGAGGTTGAGGCCTCGGCGAACTTGTGGGTTCGTGTTGTGACGAGTTCTTGTGGGAGCTCGGTGTAGAGGTGCGGCCTCGACAAGCTAGTTGTGGCACCGGGTGATCTTGCGGGATTATTTCAGTGAAAATTCTTCATAGTGCTGAAGGCAGGGACGTAGAGCAAATGTGCTCGAACCTCAAAATAATTCTCCCGTGTTTGCGATTGCTCATCTCTCTTTCTCTCTCTCACTTGTATTTATATATCTTGCATGCTTATATTGTTTATCTCTTTATATGCTTGATATATTTGTGCTTAATTGCTATATGCTTGGGATTGTTTGCTCACACTTGTATTTAACTAAGAGAGTCATAGTGGAACCTCAACTCTTAATTTAGAGGAAACTTGAGGAGATAGTCCAGAGACCTACACCGAAAATTGGGCTACACTCTTTTGTTATACTTGTGTATTTGTCTTACAGTTTTTAGTTTGCATAATTAGTTTTTAATTCCACATTAGTTTGTATTTGATTAGCTTGTCACCTATTCACCCTCCTCCAGGTGACCTACAAAAGGTTCCTCAATGGTGTAGGTGACATGGCTCCACTTGATGAAGAAGGTTGTTCATAATCATAGGATATTGTTTCCCTCGAGCGAGTACCCTGGAAGGCACCTTATTGTCAGAACCTGGCTTAAGCCGGGGCTATAGTCAGAGTTTGGAGAGCTGGCTAAAGGAGTGAAGGTTCCTCGTCTCCGTCTTTGGGATCGGAAAAAATCCCTCCCTCTGCTCATTGTGTTAACAGAGGCGGCTGCAAGATGAATCATCTTTGTTGCCTTCTTCTTCTAGGACCTGGGTCTTTTGGAAGTTCGGGCTAACAACCAGCTGAATACCGATTGCTGGTTTGGAGGGAAAGTTGGGGGAATGGTTCCCAAGTAGCAATGAATGGAGTACACCGTCATGAGTTGACACCCTACTTGTCCGCACTAGGACGGCAAGATGTGAACAGGTTCGTCAAAGCGAAACTTTCGCTTGTTGCTTAGATAACCTCTCAAGTCTGCGTTAACCAATCGATCCATCACAGAGACTCGAGGAGATTGGAAGTCAGCTCCCTTGGGCTGAGAAACCTTAAGCTTAGCCTTAAAGGCTTTCTTTTTGTTATAGGCGAAGATAGGATAGCTTCGCCTGAAAGAGTCGAAGCTACTATTTTAGCTCTGCCCTTGGAGGCGAGCTTGGCTTTGCTGTGTAATGTTTTTCCCTCAAGCGAGGTTAAAATAGCCTCACTGCTAGCACTTCGTGGTGCTTTATTTCTAGCCTCGCGCGCGGCGGGTTTGATACTGCCCAGCAGTGTTGTTGATGCAAGCAAGGTTGCAACAACCTCGCTGTTAGCACAGAGTGCTTTGGTTTTAGCCTCGCGGGGCTTAGCTCTACGAGGAGCTAAAGTAGTCTTGTGATCCAATGTTTTCCATTATATTTGCAAAGGGGAAAACTTACAAAAAAAGGGTTGAGGAGCTAAATTATAAGTATTCTTAAAAAGATTACAAGTAGATCTCCTCAGAGATTCTGGAGAAGTGTGCCAATAAGAGTCTGGTCAGCGCGCGACCACTTTGTCCCTTTGACGATGCGAGCGATAAGATTCCCTTCTCGCCTGGTTCGGGGAATCAGAGAACAGAAGGTTGGTAGAACCCTCTTGCTGCTTCTCAAAATCGCCTTTAATTAGGAATTCCTTCTCGCTTGGTTCCGGAGATTCCTTGAGAAGAAGGACGATGTTAGGGTATCAACACCCTGGATAGAGAAAGCAATTCTCTAAAAGATCTCTGAATTCGAGAGCGCACGGTGCGTTATGAAGAAGCCTCTGCTTGCGGAGTCATCTTGTGTGTGTGCGTCTGCGCATGTGTGTCTATCTTGTGCCCCTGGTGGGCTATTTATAGGGAGAGCAAGGTATAATCGTCCCTTGAAGATATGGAAACAGATTGAATCAAATCTGTTTAAATCTGGAAAGTAGCCTTGCTGCGAGGCTAGGATCAGCTTCTGCGAAGCTAGAATTGGCAGGTCGGTTGATCTTCTTAATCCTTTCCATATCGTTGGAGGATTTCCCCTGATCTTCTTACTCGTTTTAGAAGAGTCAAGAGATTGTGGCAATCAACTGCCAAATTTGATCTCTGATTTGATCTTAATTGGATTTGATCTGATTGGATCCGATCTCATCCGGAGATTTGATTGGTCAAAGGTTGACCATAGCAGACCAATGGCGGAGCTGCCCGCATTGAGCTCATAGCGGAGCTAGAGGCAGCTTCTGGCGAAGTCCGAAAGAAACCCTTTGGCAGAGCTGGAAGTCCTCTGTGGCGAAGTTGCAAGTTAGCTTCCTGGCGAGGCTTCGAATGGCTTCGAGGCGAAGTCGAGTGATATTAGCCTCTCAAGCGAGGCTATCCCTTTGGGCTCATGTGATGCTAAGTGGTAGCATCTTAGACCTGCTGAGGTCTGCTTAGAAAAAATCCGGGTTCACTGTCTGCTTGCTGGATCAGTGGAGTCCAAGTTGCTTCCTTGTCCCTCGGAGATGGGTGAAAACTGGTCTTCAGCTCGTCTGTCACTTGTCTTTTGTAAATGTCAATAAGTTTAGACATTGTTCGGACCAATAAGAATCTTGTCTTTTTAAGTGTCAACAAGACCCCCTTCAAAGTTTTCGAAAGTCTGCAATAGCTCAGACTTCGAAACACTTTGAACTGCTTTGATCGGTGGTGTGTGGAGAATGAACGTTGCCATAATGGTTGAGTTCAGCTTCGCTTTAAATCCTGCTTTGGGATGTAGATTCGCCGAGGAATTATGTAGACTCGCGTCTGGGTAGCTTCGCATCTGGGCTTCTGGAGATACGTTCGCCTTGGAGCGTTTGTCGCTTTCCCGAGGCCAACTGCCGTGGGCCAGTTACGAGGAGGATTACTCCTTTCTTCGTGCTGATCGAAGGAGATATTCTCCGATTTGCATGTTTCCAAGGGAGGATATTTCCTTTCTTCAAGGCGCAATAAGTGCCTTTATAAGGGAGACGTTTCTCCCTTCGCACGGTTCCAAGGGAAGCGTCCCTGTTCTCAAGGCGCAGTAAATGCCTTAAATGCACTCGTGCTTCCACGCTTGAGGCGGCAGCGCTCAGGCCATGGGGCCTATAAATAGGACACTTGAGGTCCTCTGAAGAGAAGTGATCTGCTCTTCTCCTCTTCACTTGGTTGAGAGAGATACTCAAATCTCTGAAGTAGTGGGAATGCCCACTCTGGTTATTACCCGGCCAAGGACCGTAAGTCTTGATCATTCAACGACTTCACCGATTTTAGGGAATTCATCTCCCTTTATTCAGCTTTAGCAGCTGCTTCAGGGATTAGCTTCCCTTGTTCTCCATTTAACTGATCTGCGGAGAAGGATTTCAGCATAGCTTCCCAGCGAAGCTATCATTCTGACTTGATCACAGAAAGATCATTGCATGTTAAGTCCGCTGCACAGGCAGGACTTGGGACTTGGTATCTTCAAGGTTGAGCCAGTCTTGCCATATAGGTGAAGCTAAGACGGTGTCCCATAGGATCAGTCTGGCTTAGCCATATAGGCGAGGCTAGGACTTGGTGTTTGCTGAGCTAGCCCATCATCACTGTGCAAGCGAGGCTTATCCTCTGCTCCAATCGAAATCGGATTGCTTCGCCCCAAAGAATTCGACTTTAGCGCTTTTGCAGTATCTTTTGTGTTTAACTGCTAACTTGCTCCAATTTTGCATTGCAGTGAGCTATGTTCACCGATCTTGTGTCTTGATGAAAGAGACCGAAAAGTTGCCTTATGCTTCCCCAGTTGAAGCTTTACTTTTAAGCAGGAGGAACAACTTGGGGCAGCTGATGTGTGTCCCAGAGGCTATTGGCAGCCTCTTATACGAGATGATTCGTTCTGAGGTGAGGCTGGTAGCCGCTTATCCGAGATGATCCACTTCGGGAAGGCGGATGTCACACCTGTGAGATCACTGACATCACTGCCAATTCCTATTATAGGTGATCTATCGTGTTGGCGGTGTTAAGTTCATTGCCAACTTTCAACTTTGGTGATCCAGCTCCCTGGTGGAAAAATATACCATTTTTGTGGAGAATTATGGCCGTGTCCTCGTGGCACAACTGGTTACGGCCTTGTGCAGGAGGAAGACCTTTCGTGTCCAGTTGGTCTGGTCTGGAAGCAGATAAAATCACTTGTATGCCTTTTGCGCAAATGATCTTAATGAGCAACTGATTCTGTTGTATGAAACAAAACCTTGATGTAATATCAATGTACCTTTGCTCTTAAATCAATAAAAGTTTATCCTCTGCTCATCTGATTTTTGCCTGCCTTCATTGAAAATTTGGCCATATCGGGGCTAAACTTTGTGCAGAGTTAAGGACGGGATCCTTTTTGAATGACTTCGCACGATGCTGGCATATCGCGAACTATGCCCTTACTGGGTTAAGGCAACCTTTTTGGCGAAGTTCTTGATGAACTTGTGCGAAGTCCGCACTTCGGCTCATTGGCGAGGTTAAGCCTTAGTGGCTGAATCAGCGCTTCTCGGGAAGGCGTTTTAGGCGGCGTTTCAAATTAATTTGAAACGCAGCCTGTACTCTTTTCGAGGCGTCGTTTCAGGCGCTCATTGGCCTATAAAAGTCCGATCAGACTGTAGAGAGGACAGATCTCTTCACTTGAAATCTTTAGAGACCTTCAGACTCTTCTTCTTCTCTTTCATTTCCATTAAAAAATTTGAAAGCTTCCGCAGCTCTTCAATGGCGCCCAAGAGACGAGTGGGAAAAGAAGTGGCAACTTCTGCAGCGGAGGGTCCTTCTCCTCCTCCGGCCATCGAACGACCAATCGGCGGTAGGGAACTTTCCCTTTTGATTAGAGACTGTCGTCTCTCATTTAAGGCTGACTTCTGGCTGTCCTTGGATAAATCCAATATGAGTCCAATTCCCTTGATTTCTTGATCGGGAATCCAAGAACTGAAGAGTTCTTTCTCAAGCTTCCAAGCGGAGTTAACCTTTAGGCGGTTCACATCCTGTTGAATGTCAGGATGCGGAGCTTGTCCTTTGATATTTGACAGAAAAGGACCGTAATGCCCTTCTGATGAAGTTATCCTTCGAGGTTTTGTCACATCCTGTTGTTCGAAACTAAGCTTCCAAAGCGAAGCTAACACTTGGATGTTTTCCTGCATCCTGTCCTCGTGTGGGATACGGAGTTACACTGCAGCTGCGAAGCTAAGCTTCGGGACAAAGCTATTGTTTAGGCCAATCCTTGCTCAGAGGGCGAGGCTATGCCTTATCAAATTTTGCGTTCTGATTTTAGCCTTCTTTCGGCTGATGAACTAATCATAGTTTCTCTTTGTTCCTGCAGTACACCATACTCCTGGTCCTTCAAACAACCTGTTCGGGATGACCATGGGATCGGATGGCAATATCAGCTTGCAATTTCAAGGGCAGGCTTCTCTGTTCAGTGAGCGGAGTTCTCTCGTCAGAGATACGCTTATTCATGGTGGTGATCATATACCACGACGAGTATCCTGACCACAGCTCCCCTTGAAGATGTCGACCGTCGAGTTTATAGGAAGCCCGATTTCATGTTCGGGGATGCCGCACCAGACCCTGACCACCAACTACATGCAGGAGAAGGGCAGTGAATTTTCCAGTTGGATGGCGAGAGGTTCTACCTTCCGTCCAACAAGCGCCATTTTTCTTTGTCTTCCTTCCAGTGCGTGACGCAGGCTCGGAAGATGTCGTGGGAAGTGAGCCGGAGTATTGACTTCGTTCACATAGGAAAATTGATGCTTCAATCCCCTGGTTATGCAAGAGCGGGGCCTCCTCGTTGCATAATGGGCCTGCATCCTGGGAATGTGTCGCGAGACATCCCAGTGGGAGAAAATCCTGCAGTGGCGTTGACCTTTGGCAACCAATTCTTCAAGGTTAATGGGAACTACCCGGCCACTGACTTCAGGACTCCAGGTTGGGTTCACCCTCCGAAGGCATGGTGGGTGATTTGACTACCTACATCCTTGCTCATTTCGAGGAGGACTTGGAGGGGCTGAACCTCTATGAGGCCGTCAGGGCGACCTGCTACGGCATTGAGATGATGTGGCGTGCTTCTACGCCATCTTTGAATTGTATTGCCCAGCTTCAGGACCTTCTTCACCCCTGTCGGTGAGTTGGGTATGGCCTTGCATGAGATGTGGGAAGTCTCTGCTCTGCCTTTTGGGTCTCTTTCCTATGAAGAATACTTCCCGTGCGAGGCAGAATTGGCGTTTCTGGAGAAACAGGAGCCTGCCTTGTTCGCGACCTACAGGGAGTTAATGTGCCACTTGTATATTTGCTCCAGTATGCATGGGGGCAATAAGGGAACCTCCTGTAGCTTGAAAAGCTGGGGAGACTATTGTTCCCAGATATGGAGAATGCTCCTGAGGCAGCACATTGCGGAGTTGCTGATGAAGACATCTTTGACCGGATGCAAAAGCACTCCCAAGGGGATCTAGTTGTGAAGGAAGATGATGGTCCCTATGAGCAGGGTGATGTTCTTCGAAGCTTCCATCATCAGGCTCGCAGGCCGATGTCCCGGAAGGCACTTCTGGCTGGTTTCCTAACAGTCTGGCTGAAGAGATGCGTGGTGCCGTCTTCTTCGGGTGACATCGTTCATCCGAATGTTTTGCTGCCCGCTGTTCGTTTGGTTCATGGTCGCCGTTTGGGCCTTCTCCCAGCCATGGTGTGCTACATCCAAAGAGGCCTTCGTGCATTGACAGAGGCTTTTTGCAGGCCACCAAGGACGAAGCGTGGAAAGGGGACCATTTTGCCCCGCGACGGGCCTAACCCCAGAATAGGTCTGCCGTATACTTATTTGATGGCGTGGTTCGCCTTGCATTGTCCTTCTTTAATTGAAGCTGGAGAGGGCCCCCCGCAAGATGTTCGAATGGCGCTCCTCCGCCGATTCGAAGGATGCTCATGGCAGAAGGCTTACGTGGCTGAGGCCCGTAAATTAGTACGTCGCTATGACGTCTATAGTCTCTTCCGCTGTTTTCCCCGTATTCGGGGTGCAGGCTATGGCGAAGAGTTCAAAGATGCAGGGGAGGGACAGTCGTCCTTGAGCCGGGGAGTTTTTGAGTGGCTGGTCAGTATCCGGCCTTCACATCTATTGTACCGGAGCGGGGATAGCTGCTACTTGGAGCCTTACGTCCCAAGTCGGTTTGCTCGACAGTTTGGATATGACCAACTGTACGTGGGCAACCCGAATCTCAATCTGGCTTTCATGGGGAGCCATATTGATGGGGCCCGTGCCTGGCGATTCTTTACTGCAGGCAGTACTGGGGCGCGGCTGCGTACGCCGTTGAGGGCTCCCAATCTCCTGATGACCCTATGCTTCTGTCAGTGGTATGCCACTTCCAACTCCACACCTCTCGAATTCAAGGTGAACAGTTCTGGTGTGAAGTTAATTTCTCAACGGCTGAGGCAGAAGGCTTCTGAGAAAAGGGAAGGCAAAAGGGTTCGCACCCCAGGTATAGAGGAGTTTGTTGCTGTGGAAGACAGCGAGGCTTCAGATGCCGAGAGTCCTCGCTTCGAGGTGGGAGCGGGGGCTGAGACTCTTGCAACTGGCTCTGGTGTGATGGGGACGGCTCCTTCTCGTTGTATAGAAGAGGTGGAGGAAGAGGATTCTGAGATCCACTTCAAAAGAAAGCGGGCAGGTAGCTCTCGTAGGAAATCGTTGGCGAAGAAGCCCCGCCGCCAAGCTCCTACGATTGTCGTAGAGGGTCATCCCTCTACAGCGATTCCTCCTGCTGCCCCATTAGCAGCTGAACCGTCGGTTGCTGAGCCGACTAGCGGTGAATTCGCTCCGGGTCTGGGTAAGATTAACCCTGTCCATATAATATGCCTTTTTGTGTGTTCCCATTGACTTATTATCAATTCTTCTTGATTGTAGGAGCTGAGGCAGCTGGAGAGGGAGGGAACATTATGATCCCCTATTCACTTATGGAGCTGAAGCTGGTTCTTTTGCCTGTCTGGAAGAGTCCGGAGGTGATGTGGCCGACATTGGTCTCTCGGGCACTGGGACTTCTAAAGGAAGTCCTGAGGCATCAAGCTCTATCGGGTGGTCCACAGGATACTCGGCAAGCGAAAGCAAGCCGGCTATTCGTGCTGATTCTGCCAAAAAAATTTTGATGGAGCCCCTGGAGACTGATGTGGCTGACGAGATGTTTGAGGCGACATCATCCTTTGGTATTGTCCTAACCTCTTGGCTTCTTTTGCATGTAGTATCCCGACTAACCGCAGTCTTGTTACAGGTGTTCGGCCTCAAGATGCATCAGCTTAAGAGAGCCAGAAGATTTCCCCGAAGGGTCAAGGGGCGACATGAGCGCTTCGACCGCGGCTGATGCTGCTGTGCTGGACGCGTTGTACGGCGACCTGCCTTCTTATCGGCCCAAGTCAGCCGAAGGACCAGAGGTTGAAGGGGGAGCAGTTCCGGAGGTGTCCTCACTCCCAACTATATCAACGAGTGAGGTGCCGACAATTTTGCCAAGTGTGGAGCTGAGGGTGATTACAAGCCCTACTTCCCCAACTCTGGTAGTTGAGCCTGCTGTTCAGGAGATGGTTGTCAGCCTTACCTCAACGGTGGCTAGCGCACTGATTTCCATGAAGACTCCGCAGAGATCACTGACAATCTGCCCTGCTGTTGATGTTCCCATTGCTCCTTCCACGATAGTGTCGACCAGGCTGGTGGATTTCTCTGAGGTTACCTCTCTACCAGAAGTGGCTGAGGTTGAGAACGACTATATAGGTGACCTCGTCGATAGCTTTTATAAAGGCTTAGGGCGAACTATCGACCTGGTTTTGAAGGGCTCGACTATGCCGTTCTCAGAGTTAAAGGTGGTCCTCTCCCGTGGCATCGAAAGTATTCGGATTTTGAGGGGTATCACCAGGCTACTGCTTTGGAACTCCTGGTGGATGAATTTGAGAAGGATGTAGAGGAATGGCGTCGTCTCCGCTGTTCGGACCTGGAGTCTTTAGTTGATGAGCGGTTCACGCGTCTTGTCGCTCAAAAGCACGAGACCCGGCTTACCGCTCAAGAGGCTGCTAAGGCTATCTCTTCTGACTTGAAATCCTTGGAAACAAGGCAGGCAGAGGTCGGAAATGCGATTGACGCCTCCACCAGTGCTCTTCTTGACGCTGAAGACAAGATTGGGAAGGCTGAGGAAATGATCAGGAAAGCAAATCTTATTTTATCTAAGGCTAAACTGGCGCGTCTTGAAGAACTGCGCGGCTTGAGCAGCTTAAGGCTCAAAATGAAGAGCTCTCACAGCAGGGATTGTCACAGAGGGCAACTTTGGCGGAGGTTGAAGCTCGTTTGACCCAGGTAATGGATTTCAATGAGGCCGAGCTGAGGTCGCAAGCGGTTGCCCAGGCTGCTGATGATAGGAGGACGAGGCTGGACTCCCTTGGAGAGCGGCTCAGATCTTACAGTGTGCGCCTGTAGCTCCATGTACTTTATCCTTTTGGAGTGAATGAAAATTTTTTCTTCTTTTGTCGAATCTCCAATCTTGTTCTTCTTTTTGAATTGCGATTCAAAATTGTATTGCGATTTCTTAGAACATAGTTCTTGTTGGGTTGGATGATGAGACTTGGCTATCTGTCAGTTCAGAGGTCGCGATGACATAACTGGTTGAGACGCCACCAAGCCCGAGGTAGGTGATACTTATCTTTTGTAGATGTCAACAAGTATCGAGACCTGTCTTTTGTAAATGTCAACAGGGCTCGGGGTTGAGACTTAGCTGTCTGCTGGTTCAGAGGTCGCAATGACATAACCGAATGAGACGCCACCAAGCTCAAGATTGGTGATACTTATCTTTTGTAAATGTCAATAAGTATCGAGACCTGTCTTTTGTAAATGTCAACAGGGCTCGGGGTTGAGACTCAGCTGTCTGCTGGTTCAGAGGTCGCAATGACATAACCGAAATGAGACGCCACCAAGCTCAAGATTGGTGATACTTATCTTTTGTAAATGTCAATAAGTATCGAGACCTCTCTTTTGTAAATGTCAACAGGGCTCGGGGTTGAGACTTAGCTGTCTGCTGGTTCAGAGGTCGCAATGACATAACCGATTGAGACGCCACCAAGCTCAAGGTTGGTGATACTTATCTTTTGTAAATGTCAATAAGTATCGAGACCTGTCTTTTGTAAATGTCAACAGGGCTCGGGGTTGAGACTCAGCTGTCTGCTGGTTCAAAGGTCGCAATGACATAACCGAATGAGACGCCACCAAGCTCAAGATTGGTGATACTTATCTTTTGTAAATGTCAATAAGTATCGAGACCTGTCTTTTGTAAATGTCAACAGGGCTCGGGGTTGAGACTTAGCTGTCTGCTGGTTCAGAGGTCGCAATGACATAACCGATTGAGACGCCACCAAGCTCAAGGTTGGTGATACTTATCTTTTGTAAATGTCAATAAGTATCGAGACCTGTCTTTTGTAAATGTCAACAGGGCTCGGGGTTGAGACTCAGCTGTCTGCTGGTTCAGAGGTCGCAATGACATAACCGATTGAGACGCCACCAAGCTCAAGGTTGTGATACTATTATCTTTTGTAAATGTCAATAAGTATCGAGACCTGTCTTTTGTAAATGTCAACAGGGCTCGGGGTTGAGACGCAGCTGTCTGCTGGTTCAGAGGTCGCAATGACATAACCGAATGAGACGCCACCAAGCTCAAGATTGGTGATACTTATCTTTTGTAAATGTCAATAAGTATCGAGACCTGTCTTTTGTAAATGTCAACAGGGCTCGGGGTTAAGACTCAGCTATCTGCTGGTTCAAAGGTCGCAATGACATAACCGATTGAGACGCCACCAAGCTCAAGGTTGGTGATACTTATCTTTTGTAAATGTCAATAAGTATCGAGACCTGTCTTTTGTAAATGTCAACAGGGCTTGGGGTTGAGACTCAGCTGTCTGCTGGTTCAGAGGTCGCAATGACATAACCGATTGAGACGCCACCAAGCTCAAGGTTGGTGATACTTATCTTTATAAATGTCAATAAGTATCGAGACCTGTCTTTTGTAAATGTCAACAGGGCTCGGAATTGAGACTTAGCTGTCTGCTGGTTCAGAGGTCGCATGACATAACCGATTGAGATGCCACCAGCTTCAAAAATTGGTGATACTTGTCTTTTGTAGATGTCAACAAGCATCGAGTTTGTAGTGGAATTCGGGAAAAGTCCTCGTTTTCACGAGGAGAAACGAGGGAATCACTGTCATAGGTTTAATGTTAACGTAACAGCGAAATGTATATGTGGTCTTACCATTCTATGGATAAGAATTGGTAAGTGATTTTGGAGGTCTCGTTCTCACAGGGAGAAATGAGGGAATCACTGTCATAGGTTTAGTGTTAACGTAACAGCGAAATGTATGTGGTCTTACCATTCTATGGATGAGAATTGGTAAGTGACTTTGGAGGTCTCGCTCTCACGGGGAGAAATGAGGGAATCACTGTCATAGGTTTAGTGTTAACGTAACAGCGAAATGTATATGTGGTCTTACCATTCTATGGATGAGAATTGGTAAGTGATTTTGGAGGTCTCGTTCTCACAGGGAGAAACGAGGAATCACTGTCATAGGTTTAATGTTAACGTAACAGTGAAATGTATATGTGGCCTTACCATTCTATGGACGAGAATTGGTAAGTGATTTTGGAGATCTCGTTTTCACAGGGAGAAACGAGGGAATCACTGTCATAGGTTTAATGTTAACGTAACAGCGAAATGTATATGTGGTCTTACCATTCTATGGATGAGAATTGGTAAGTGATTTTGGAGAGGGAATCAATGGGAACTGGTCCTTAGGATTTTTAGCAAATCCCAGCTGTCAACGGGTTTGATATGCCTTTACCAACTACCGTTTGAATTGGGCTAGCCATGCTATTCCCCTCAGCATGATGAGTTGTCGAGGACTTATGTTGGGCTTAAAAGCCAACATTTTCCTCTGTCCTTAATCGTTAAGGATATTGGATCGTCTGGTTAACGTATGTGTAACCCTGACTCTCCTTTAAGACAACCAGTATACGGCCAGGTTCCTACTGGTTTATGGTTGTGTGATCTCGCTTGGAGGGAGAGAAAGGCTCTCTTTGTGTGTACTTTGGACACGGAGATCTTGATCAGAGGTGTAGTGTTAACTTGATCATGAGAAGGATCCTTGATTAAGGATAATACTTCTTCAAGAACTTGCCATTGATCGGCATCATGAGTAAGTCGCCATCTAAAGTCATGAGGCGTATGCTCCGTTTGAATAGACTGTTTCTATTACAAACGGTCCTTCCCATTTAGGCTGAAATTTGCCTTTGGTCTTGTGCGTCACAATCATCGGTCGTCTGACGGCTAAAACTAGGTCTCCTTTTTGGAAGACTCTCTGTTTGACCTTCTTATTGAAGGCCTTTGAGATTCGAGCTTGATATAGCTCAATATGTTGCTGGGCTTGAAGTCGCTTCTCATCTAAGGCTTTGAGCTCTTGAAGACGCAATCGATCATTGTCCTCTAATGTGATCTTGGTGGTCAGAGCGACTCGCAATGATGGCATCTGGATTTCCAACGGGATGACTGCTTCGCACCCATATACTAGGGAAAAGGCGTATTGCCTGTCGGTGTCCGAACCGTGGTTCGGTAGGCCCAAAGACATTCACCAAGCTTTTCGTCCCAATCTCGCTTGTTCGAGGAGACGAATTTCTTGAGTAGCTTGATGATCGTTTTGTTGAATGCTTCCGCCAAGCCGTTAGCGGCGGGATTATAGGCAGTTGAAGCCACATTCTGAATTCGGTATTTATCGCAGAACCGATAGAATACCTGACTTATGAATTGGGGACCATTGTCATGGATGATCCGCCTAGGGACACCAATCGATGGATGACATGGTGCTTGATGAAATTAACCACATTAGAGGTTTTGACTTCAGTCAATGGTATAGCCTCCGCCCACTTTGAGAAGTAATCGGTTATTGCAGGATAAACCGGTGACCTCTTGTCGAAGAGGGGCTAATTGGCCCTACGACGTCGATTCCCCATGCTTCAAATGGCCATGAAGCAACAGTCGGGTGGAGCAGCTCCGAAGGCTGGTGTATGAAATCCGCATGAATCTGACATGCTTTACACCTTCGTGCATATTGGATGGCATCGGCTATCATAGTTGGCCAATAGTATCCAAGTCTGTGCAACCTGTCCTTAAGTTTTGGACCTGGCTGATGAGCTCCACAAGTGCCGTCGTGCGCTTCTTGGAGCGCTTCCTGTGCCTCTAAATGAGAAAGGCAACGGAGGAGAACACCGTCATATGAACGACGGTAAAGTGTCTTCAAAGTCGGATCGTAGTAGAAACGGAGAGACCTTCGTCTGACGGACGCCGCTTCTTTAGGATCGTCTGGAAGCAGACCGTGCAAAGCATAGTCAATGAGAGGAAAGCGCCAGTCTCTTGGTTCAAGATCCGTGGAGACATTATAGACTTCTCGAGTTCTTAGCATGTGCTTGGAGCATACAAGATGTCGAGTTGCGACTGTGAGGTGATACTCGGTGTCGGCTGGCAAGGCTAGTGTTGTTGCTAATGCAGCAAGAGCGTCCGCCTTGGTATTTTGAGATCGAGACACGTGCCCGATGTAGAAACCTTCAAATAGGTTGGCCAATTCAACGGCCGTGTGGTAATAAGGCACCAAGTCCTCATGGCGGACTTCGTATTCGCCTTTAACCTGATTGATGATCAGTTTTGAATCGCCATAAGCTTCGAGGTAGCGTACCCCCATTCCATGGGCGAGTTGAAGACCGATGAGCAGAGCATTATATTCTGCTACATTGTTGGAGCATGATTCTGTCAAAGAAAATGCTCTGGGAAGAACATGATTCTGTGGGGAGATAAACACAACCCCCACTCCGGCAATAATCTTGCCTTTAGGGCCCATTCGCGATGCTCCATCAAAGAACATCTGCCACACTTCCTCTTCTGAGGTTGCATAAGACTCGAAGACTTCATCAGGGATATCTTCGTGAAGTTTTGAATGTTCCGGAACTGGATGAGCAGCCAAGAACTCTGCAAGGGCCTGGCCTTTAACCGCCTTCTGAGGCGTGAAGATCATGTCGTATTGAGACAATAAAAGTGCCCACTTAGCCAATCTTGAATTCAATGATCCTGGCTTCGTCATAAGAAGACGCAATGGGTTTACTCTGGAGATGACATGTATGGTCTGGCCGACCAAATAATGTCGTGTCTTCTGAACAGCGAAGACGAGAGCTAAACACTCTTTCTCGATAGGGTTGTAGCGAGATTCCGCTCCTATGAGAGTTCTGCTCAGATAATAAATGGCCTGCTCGTGGCCATTGTCGTCCTTTTGAGCGAGGAGGGCACCGAGGGAGTAGTCCATAGCTTTTACATAAAGCAAGAATGGTTTCCCTGATGTAGGGGCCACTAAGACTGGAGGCTTTGTGAGGTACCTCTTGATGTCTTCATAAGCTTCCTGGCAAGCTTGATCCCATACGAAGGAAGCACCCTTTTTCATGAGTCGGGTGAACGGTTGACAGCGGCCTGAGAGATTTGCGATGAATCTTCTAATATAAGCCAGTCTACCTTGCAAGCCTCTGAGCTCTTTGAGATTCCTCGGTGGATGCATGCTCTGAATGGCTTTGACTTTGTCTGGGTCAAGATGAATCCCTTTTGATGTGACAATAAACCCAAGGAACTTGCCACTTGACACTCCCAAGAAGGATTTTGTCGGGTTCATTTTCAGTTGATGAGCCCGCATTATGTCGAACATCGTTCTCAGGTCGCGAAGATGTTCATTCTTGTTGCGGCTTTTGACGGCAATGTCGTCGACATAGCACTCCACCGTTTTTCGGAGATGATCGCGAAAGATTGTACTCATTGCCCGCTGATAGGTTGCTCCGGCGTTCTTCAGTCCGAAGGGCATTACAGTGTAGCAGTATACCCCCAATGGTGTTCGGAACGAAGTATGCTTCTCGTCGTCGGGATACATCTTAATCTGGTTGTACCCTGAAAAGCCGTCCATGAAAGACATTCTTTCGAATCCACATGTGTTGTCGATCATGACGTCGGTGATGGGCAGTGGAATTCGTCTTTGGGACAGGCCGTATTGAGATCACGGTAGTCGATGCAGATCCGTATTTTCCCGTTCTTCTTGAGGACGGGGACGATATTAGCAACCCAATCTGGATGTTGTTCCTCCCGATGAAGCCACATGCAATGAGCTTATGGACTTCGGCCTCAATAGCTTCCATAATGTTTGGGCGAAACCGACGTTGTTGCTGCTTGACTGGCTTGGCGTCAGGCTTGATATTTAGATGGTGCATAGCGACCTGTGGATCAAGTCCGGCATATCTTCGTAGCTCCACGCGAAGACGTCTATGTACTCTCTTACGAGTATTATTAATTCTCCTTTTCCGTAAGTGATAGGCTTTCACTTATAAAGATGGGCTTAGGGTGGTCTTGATTACCCAAGTTGACCTGCATCACCTTGTCTTCAGTAGGTGGTTCGTGCGATTCGAATCGCTTTTCCCATTGAAGGTCTAATTGTTGGGCCCATGGTTCCTCGTCAGTGGCTTCTGCGGGCTCCAATTGACTGCTTGAGGTCATATTAGCAGTGAGGTTTTCGAAACATTCCTCCTATACTGACATCTGAATCCCACTCGGAGGATGAGGCTGAATGTGATGGAAACTGATCCATCGTGCTTGGCTTGAACCGTTGCTGACGATGTGGGTATAACATACCCTAGCCCCCTGCGTGTACTATCATAGTAATTTGCAGGCTTCCCTTTAGGCACAAAGTTCTGCATCAAACCGTGCCTTCCTTTTCTGAAATTCAGGCCTGCTCCATGCTTCAAGTCGTATCCCATTTTCTTCATAATATGGCGCGCTGACTGCGCGTAATGAAAGAATTGTGGAGTGTCTGAGTCTGAACTTGAATCTGCGACCGTGGGTCCCCGTGGTTGGGTTCTACCGAAGATTATCGGTAACTGACCTTCTTGGATGGCGGGATCACCAAGACGGCTCCTTCTGCGGATTCCATGGGTGTACTGGATGCACTTGGCTTATGTAAAGGCATGTGTAGGGAGCTGTCCGTAATGGATTCAAATAGCCCAACAGTCGCGGGATAATCAAAAGAAATATTATCATTAATTACCCATTCACCTTCATCCTCTGAAGGAGTATTACATAGGGGATTATTGAGACATGCTATAATTGGTTCACCAATCAGAATGGCTGGCATGCCTGCTTCGGATTCTGAATCCGCCTCGTTGCCACTTTCATCATCGTCCGGCAACGGTTCTTTGAGTGCTCCACCGGCCTCTTGATACAGGAGAGCGTCAGTGAAGTAGTTTTTCACCCCTTTGAATGGTTGCCTTTCAGCAAAGACAGTTCGTACTGTCGCGTCATCTTCACATATTTGAAGCATTGGTGCAAAGTGGAGGGAACGATCCAGTTGGCATGGATCCATGGCCGTCCCAGCAGCAGGTTATATGATGTGTCAGCGTCAATGACATAGCATGTCACTTCTGACATCAGGCTCCCGATTCTGCAACGGAGTCGAATTTTCCCCAGTGGATGACTGCTCCCGGCGTTGAAACCGTATATTGTAGTAGTGGTTGCGGACAACCTGTACAGCGGTATGCCGAGGAAGTAGAGAAGCCTTTTGGGGATGATGCTGAGTGCAGACCCCGGATCGACTTGTATTCTTTCAATGCATGTTGAATCGATATATCCGGTGTAGTACAGAGGTCGATCGTGCTTGTTGTCTTTGAGAAGCATATCTTCCGCCGTGAATGTAATAGCAGGCACCTTGGGTTGTGCATGATGACATTCTGGGCAAGGAGACTGAACGTCGTTGTTAGGGATCTCAGGCATGCATGTCAGAAAGGATTCTGAATTGGCTAGCGCCTCCCTGAGTGCTTCTCTTGTCTCTTTTGAGAGGCGAAGGAGCTCGTGTATAGTGATGCGAGCTGGGATATTGGCCAGCTGAGCCAATATGTCAAACTGAAAGGGCGTATCAAACCCTTGGCCTGGTGGTTTCTTCAACACGTGGTCGAATCGTACCTCCTTAGGCCTCTTTTTCCCTTGGTTGGGATTGGAGTGGATGCTGGTACTTGTACTGACATCGTTTGCTGTTGTGTCTCGTCAGTAGACTTTTCATACTGCCTCAAGTATGATTTTCCAGATCGGGTGCCCATCTGCTGAGGCGTATCGGCTTGCGCCGTGCAAGCAAGCTTTTCTCCTTCTGAATCGCTGAGGGAAGCTGATGTAAGATTGCCGTCGTCTGGCAGGATGGAGATGACATTGCAAGACTTGCCCTTTGAGTTGGGCTGCTTTGAATCACGCTATACGTCTTGGACGAGGTCCGGGTATACCCACATGACTTCTCCTGTCTCCAATGTTAAGGGAACAAGACCCTTATTATTTTGAGTTTGTAGCTGGAGGATGCTTGACGTCCAACCGTGGAGCGAGGACTGAATAAGTCCCGTCAGGAACTGTGACCTTTGGAGCTTTGCCGAACTCCAGAGTCACCATATTAGCCGTGACTTTCTTCTGCTCCGTCTTCAACGTCAGAACCCCGGCATCGACCGGGCTTGTATTCTGTCCTTGAGGACATAACACTTGTCAGTAGGATGGTGGATCATCTTGTGGTAGAGGCAGTATTTAAGGTCGTTTGTGCGCCTATCTCATTGGGACGCCGAGCATCTGGCAGTTTCATTTTGTTCTTTGTGGAGCAGATGGAATATCGTGACCACCTGATCGTCTTTGAAGGAGTACTGCTTTGGAGGGAACTTAGGCTCCTGATTGTTGAAGCCGCTCTTCTTGGCCTTCGACTGCACATCTCCGGATAACTCCACAGACATAGTCTCTTTGCCTTTAGCTTGAGAAGATTGCGGTAGGTCGCTACGCCCTTTGTTGTTCATCCCCCACTTGCCTCTAGGGGTGGATGGTTCGAACTTTTTAGCCGACTTCTCGGCTATCTCTGCTTGTTCGACCAATTCCTTCCAAGTGTGGGCTTTGACAGCCCCCATGCGAACTTCCACTTGGTCTAAGAAGTTGTGTCTGCATGTCTGTAAGAGCATGGGTAAGTGGCATCCCTGCTGGGCACATCAAGGATAAGTTTCTGAACTGTTCAATGTAGTCACGGACAGATTCGCCCTTCCTCTGCACAGTGGAGAGGAGCTTGTCCATGGTTACTTCGGTATCGTTCTCATAGAAACGAGAGAGGAACCGAGTTTTCAGGTCGATCCAGGAGTTGATAGAGCCCGGGGGAAGACTTCGGAAACCAGTCAAATGCGACCCCCTTTAAGGTGCCAATGAATAGCCTAGCCATGATGGCGTCATTGCTTATAACATTACCAGTCTGAGACCAGAAATAGTAGATGTGCTGATTTGGCGAGCTCTTTCCGTCATAGGTATGCAACGTTGGTGGTTTGAACTTCGGTGATATGGCACCGAATCCCACTCCAGCGGATAAGGACGGACTGCCCCTACCTTTTTAATTCATCCCTCTGAGCTAGGATGCGATTTGAGCTGGAGGCCCTTAAGGACTTCGGCGTCTAAGAAGAACCCTCCTTGGATTTCTCCGGCTTTGGTTGCTCATTACTGAAGTGTTCCTTCATCGTGATTGCTCCCGGCATCATTGTTATTCCGGTTACTGAGGAGTTGAGTGAGCATCTGTTGAATGTTGTCCAGAGCTCTTGCTGGGTTCTGAAGTTTGCTCCTGAGCTTCCAGGCGCCGACGAAGGTCGTCGTTAGCATTATCAGCCATATTGACTAATGCTTTGTCTGTTCGCACCGAACTAACTGTCGCCGAAGAGGCGTACCCACTATCTTCATCTTCTTCGTCCGATGATTGGAGTGATCTCCTGGGCTCTGGCGAGGCTAGGGCCATCGAGGAGGAAGGTGTTCATAAGTGTAGGGTATCGCTACCCTGGATCTGGTGTTTCAAAAAACACCTTCTTCATGCACCAAGACTTCGCCTAAGCCTGGGCTATAATCTGGATCTGGGATCTCGTCCTCTTCCGTTCATGTTGACGGATGCGGAGGCTGGATCTCGTGAGGTGCTCCTTTTGCGGTGTTTCCTCGGGCCTGTACCGATAGCCGATCAAAAACTGACCGTCGTCTTGGAGGCGTGGCGGGGATTGGTCCCAGCCGGCAATGGACCGAGTGGAGTGTCACCAGCTGACATCCCACTTGTTGACAACAGGGGGAAGAGGTTTGTCTATCCGTCAACAATTTCCTCAAATCAGACCCGGTTGGGTCTCTGCAATCGAGCGCAAAGGCTCTTTTGGATCGCACATAGGACGATGTCCTGCTTCTTTTATCCTGCAGATGGGATTAGCACTGAATAGTGCTTTGGTTCTAGCTTCGCCATCAGGCGTGAGCTTAGTGCTTGACGCACTGGAAAGCGGAGCACGCTGTGGTGCTTACCCGCTATGCTGCTGCGAAGGCAATTAGCCTTAGATAGTACTTTGGCTTCAGCTTCGCGGTCATGGACCCTGCGCGTACGCTGTGGTACAGTAGCTTCGCTCATGAGAACGAGGCCAGCGCGAGGCATTGCTGCTCTTAAATTGGAGACGGTATGATTGCTGTCGTAATTTTTATGATTGGAGCAGACAGGCATCTGCCTTTTTCTTCGCGAGAGAGGCGCGGTTTAGGCGTAGCTACGCCTGAAGCTTCGGTTGGAGACTTCTATTTAGGCTTCCATACCCGCCTTGGAGAGGAGACTTAGGTTCGCAAGGAACCTGATTAGCCACACGCGAGGCTGAGGGGTGTTGGCAGAATTCTGCTTCCGATTTCTGTTCTGAAACCTTGGTCGTGGAAACCTTCCTATGCTTCCGTGCTCGAAGCATTGGGCCACCCCCAGAGAGGACTTCTTCAAATCTTCCTTGATCGAACTGAACCACCAAGTTCTCACAAGTAAAGGAATCAGACTGGGGACGTGCTTCCTTGTTGCGCCAAATAACCGCAGTAGGTTCGTAGAGAACCTTTTCTGTCTCCGCAGAGAACTTTCCTTGAAGATTTAGCCAGAGGGGCTCTGGCTGCACCGGCTTTTCTGAATTCAGAGTTAGACCCGAAGGTCTGTTCGTCGCATTGCGACACTTGATTCTCGGCAGTGGAGAATTTCTTCCCCAGCGGAGTCGCCATCTTGTTTTCCATTATATTTGCAAAGGGGAAAACTTACAAAAAAAGGATTGAGGAGCTAAATTACAAGTATTCTTAAAAAGATTACAAGTAGATCTCCTCAGAGATTCTGGAGAAGTGTGCCGATAGGAGTCTGGTCAGCGCGCGACCACTTTGTCCCTTTGACCATGCGAGCGATAAGATTCCCTTCTCGCCTGGTTGGAATCAAAGAACAGAAGGTTGGTAGAACCCTCTTATCTTGTTTTCCATTATATTTGCAAAGGGGAAAACTTACAAAAAAGGGTTGAGGAGCTAAATTACAAGTATTCTTAAAAAGATTACAAGTAGATCTCCTCAGAGATTCTGGAGAAGTGTGCCGATAGGAGTCTGGTCAGCGCGCGACCACTTTGTCCCTTTGACGATGCGAGCGATAAGATTCCCTTCTCGCCGGTTCGGGGAATCAGAGAACAGAAGGTTGGTAGAAACCCTCTTGCTGCTTCTCAAAATCGCCTTCAATTAGGAATTCCTTCTCGCCTGGTTCTGGAGATTCTTGAGAAGAAAGGACGATATTAGGGTATCAACACCCTGGATAGAGAAAGCAATTCTCTAAAAGATCTCTGAATTCGAGAGCGCACGGTGCGTTATGAAGAAGCCTCTGCTTGCGGAGTCATCTTGTGTGTGTGCGTCTGCGCATGTGTGTCTGTTATGTGCCCCTGGTGGGCTATTATAGGGAGAGCAAGGTATAATCGTCCCTTGAAGATATGGAACAGATTGAATCAAATCTGTTTAAATCTGGAAAGTAGCCTTGCTGCGAAGCTAGGATCAGCTTCTGCGAAGCTAGAATTGGCAGGTCGGTTGATCTTCTTATCCTTTCCATATCGTTGGAGGATTTTCCCTGATCTTCTTACTCGTTTAGAAGAGTCAAGAGATGTGGCAATCAACTGCCAAATTTGATCTCTGATTTGATCTTAATTGGATTTGATCTGATTGGATCGATCTCATCCGGAGATTTGATTGGTCAAAGGTTGACCATAGCAGACCAATGGCGGAGCTGCCCGCATTGAGCTCGTAGCGGAGCTAGAGGCAGCTTCTGGCGAAGTCCGAAAGAAACCCTTTGGCGGAGCTGGAAGTCCTCTGTGGCGAAGTTGCAAGTTAGCTTCCTGGCGAGGCTTCGAATGGCTTCGAGGCGAAGTCGAGTGATATTAGCCTCTCAAGCGAGGCTATCCCTTTGGGCTCATGTGATGCTAAGTGGTAGCATCTTAGACCTGCTGAGGTCTGTTTAGAAACAATCCGGGTTCACTGTCTGCTTGCTGGATCAGTGGAGTCCAAGTTGCTTCCTTGTCCCTCGGAGATGGGTGAAAACTGGTCTTCAGCTCGTCTGTCACTTGTCTTTTGTAAATGTCAACAAGTTTAGACATTGTTCGGACCAATAAGAATCTTGTCTTTTTTAAGTGTCAACATCCAAGACTATCTTAGCTTCGCATGAAGCTGGATCAAAAGAAGGCATTGTGGACTTTGTAATCCACGTAGCCTTTGAAGAGGCTGTTTTAGGTTCAGAGGGAAACTTTGTAGCCTCGCGCACAATGTTAACACGTTGGCACGGGGCTGAGTTAGTCTCTGTTGAGACTGGATAGGCTCGCGTAGAGCCTGTTTAGGATAGCATGGAGCTTGTTTAGCCTCACATGGAGCCTGTTTAGCCTCGCACGAGGCTGTAATAGGTTCACAGGGAACCTGAATAGTCTCAACAAAGACATACTTTTAAGGGTAACCAGAGGGGCTCTGGCTACACAGACCTTCCTGTGCTTGCGCACATGTAGGGGACTGTGTTATCCCCAAAGAGAAGTTGTTCAAACTTCTCTTGGTCAAAGGAATGACGGAGTCTCTACAGTAGACCCAACGTCGCATTGCGGCATGGTTCTCAACAATGGAGAAGCAGTTCCCCGCAGAGTCGCTATCTTGTTTTCCCATTGAAAATTCAATAAAGAGAAAACTTACAAAATTGTGAAGAGAAAATTACAAGTAATTAAGAGAAAAATTACAAGCATCTCTTCTGAGATTCTAGGAAAGTGTGTCGGTGAAAGTCTGATTAGTTCGTGACCACTTTGTTACGTTGACGATGCGAACGATGAAGTCTTAAGAAATTCCTTCTCTCCTGGTTCTGGTGATTCTTGAGAGAGGAAGATTTTAGAGTATTGGCACCCTGAATTTAGAGAAGTAATTCTTGAATTTCTTGAAAGCAAGGGAAAGTTAGCCTTGCTAATCAACTGAGCCTCTTGATCTTCAGATTGTTAGCTCTCTTTTTTACCAGCTTCTTCCCTTGCACTCTATGCCTCTTTTCTTCGGCCCGAGCTCATCCAAGAGTAAGCTATTTATAGGCTCTTGAGGGGGTAACTGCCCCTAGAATTCAGCGAAGACTGATAACAGTCAGTTAGCCTCGCGCCAGAGGCTATTCTGAGCTTCGCGCGAGGCTATAACATCTCGCACGAAGCTAAGTACAAGACGCATGCGAGGCTAGATAGGCTCGCGCGAGCCTAAAACTGGCCTTCTGACTCGGCCTCCACTGAAAGTGGGGTGAAATGGGCGGGTGTAACTGCCCACTTAAAGTGGCATTAACCCCACTAACATAGTGGGGTTAGCCCACTAAAAATTAGGTCAAGCATTCACCTAGTAAAAAACCCTCTAAGGAGGCGCAAGAAGCTTCAAGTGAAGCTGTGATTGGCTTCGCGCTAGGCTAGTACAGCTCCTTAGGTGAAGCTGCAAAGCTTCAGGCGAAGCTATAAAAAGCCTTAGGCGAGGCTAAAAATTAGCTCTTTTCAGAGCTATTAAGAGCTCCATACGAAGCTTGTATTAGCCTCAGGCGAGGCTAGGAGTTAGCCCGTTGTAAAGCTTCATGTGAAGCTATAAACTTAGCCTTTTGGCGAGGCTACAAAGTTTCATAAGAAGGTAGACCCTTTGGGCTCATGCAAGATTAAGTACTGAGCTGATTTAGCCTCATAGACCTGCTTAGGACTCTTCAAAAAATAGTACTTGACCTGCTATCTGCTTCACTGGATCAGTAGGGTCCAAGTTTCTGCTTTTTCCTCAGGGTGGGTAGAACTGGTCGTCAGCTTGTCTATGACTTGTCTTTTGTAAATGTCGACAAGTTAAATATTGTTCAGACTAGTTAAAGATTTATCTGGGAGTTTGTCTTTTTTGAGTGTCGACAACTTTAAAGTATGAAGGGCTTTTGCATTAGCCTCAAGATATTTGCCTTTAACAAAGTAGGATTCTTTAATAGTGGCAAGATAAACATGAATACAAGGGTTTGAAGTACATAGACATCTTAACTTTCCAACTTTAGAAGTTAAGAATATCAAAATAAGAGTGCAATGAAATTCATATGTGTCTATGCAAATATTGTGACTAGCAAACAAAGAATCTTTAACTCTAGGTTGTTAGACCCAAATCAAGAGCACCAAGCTCTGATACACTTGTAAATCACCTAGAGGGGGGTGAATAGGTAATGTGCTAATCAAATGCCAAATAATGCGAAATTAAAACTTATTATGCAAATAAAACTATCAAAAAATGTATAACTAAAGAGTAAAGCCAAATTTCTGGTGAAGGGCTCTGAACTTCTTCTCAAGATTCCTCTAAATTAAGAGTTGAGGTACTACTATAGCTCCTTGGTTCAATACTAGTGTGAGCACAAACACAATATCAAGCATGTAAAGAATAGGTAAGGAATAAGAGCGTGGTCGATATTAAACAATCCCAAGCATATATGACAATTAAACACAAGTAAATATCAAGCATATAAAGATGTAAACAATAAGAGCAAGTAAGATATAAACACAAGTGAGTTGAGAGAGGAGATGAGCAATCGCAAACATGGGAGAATTGTTTCGAGGTTCACGTCATTCGCTCTACATCCCCGCCTTCACTGCAATGAAGGATTTCTACTAAAAATGATCCGAAAAATCACTCGGTGCCGCAACACCTACAACGAACTCCTCAAGAACTCTTGGACTCATAAGTCCCTCACTTGTTCCGCAAGAACAACACACGCGAACCTGTTGTTGGCCCAGAGGCCCTTCACTCTAGTTTTGATAATGATTAACTCATGTAGTTATAGTTTACTAACAATCTTGGTTTAAATAGTTTCAATGATTGACCAAGATATTAGTAGGTATTTGGCTTCAACAAAAAGAATTTTGGAGCATTCACGTGTTAATTCAAAAGCTCGCACGTCAAGATCGTATTTAGCACTCAGTTGGAGTCAAGCTCGTTGGATCGCGTTTGGATCGAATCGCCTGGAGACAAGAAGACCTCGGTTTGTTTAGTTTAGATTGTTTAGATCTTGTGTAAAGGTAGATAGTGGGTATGCTCAAGTTCACACACACAAGTTTAAAGTTTGGTTTTCGGTTTAACCGATTTTAGATTCATATCAAAAAACATAGATATAAATCTTATATGTATATTGGATTCTATTCATACACAATATGCTTCAAAGTTGTTTCAATATCATGTTTTTGTATCCATATGAGTTTTGGAGAAAACGGTTTTCCATTTCAAAAATTCAAGTTTTGGAAAATACAGATTTAGTGTTTAAGCTTAATTTCAATATCACAAAAAATGGTTCAAATTGTTTATAATATGTGTTGAATTTAGTCACACATACTTGTACTTCAAAGATATTAAAAGAACTTATTTTTATGGAATTTATAAGATTTTATGGATTTTATAGAAGTTAAAAAGACCAAGTTTAATCCCTATAATTTATCTGACCTGGCCTTCTGCCGGTCGACCGGACGGTCGACCGAGGCAGAAGTCGGTCGACCGGTCCGGTCGACCGATGTGCACAAGAGTGCACGGCCAAATGGTTGAGAGCGGTCGACACGGGTTGGTCGACCGTCCAGAGAGCAAAAAGCTCTCTGGATCTGGCCCGATCGACCGGACGATCGACCAGCCGAGAGCTCTACTCTCTGGATCCAGCCTCGGTCGACTGGGCGTTCGACCGATGGCACAACGGTCAGAAATCTGACTGTTGGCTGGTCGACCAGGCGGTCGACCGACAGCAGAATCTTCTGCTGTCTTTGGCCCAATGGCTAGTTTTTGAATGGTTTATAAATTCCCATCCCTTTGGGCTGTTTTGATCAAGAATTGTAAGAGCAAATTTTCCCATCTTCTTAAGTGTTTTAGCAACAAGTTTTTAAAAGAGTTTATGGGTTAAAAAGGATTTATCTTTATTTATTTTCAAGGGTTGGAAAAATCAAAGAAAAATACAGTATTTGGGATATTGGTTTTGATCTTCATTTCTATCTTATCTTTTCTACTTGTTTCCCAAGTATTTTTCTTTGTGTTTTGATTTCCAAACACCTTGATTATTACACTTGAGTTATCATATCTATCCTATCTATAGGATCTTGTTTTTTGTGAGAAAATTGATTTGTGTTTTGTTGAGACACCAAGTATTATAATCCTCTTTACTTTGAGTGTGTATCCCTCTTGTGTAGAGGTAAATTGTGGAGGAGTTTGAGTTTTGACTATCCCTCTAAGTATAGAGGTGATTGTGGTTGGTTTGGCTTTGTACCTTGTCCCTCTTAGTGAAGAGGTGATTGTTTGATTTTGTGCCTATCCCTCTAGTGAGAAGTGATTATTGTGTGGCTTAGTGCCTTGCCTATTGTGTAGAGGTTGTTGTTTGAGAGAGAAGCTGTGTACTCCAAGTTTATATTACCAAATTCTCAGTGGAGGTCTCCTGTGTGGGAAGTCCTGTGTGGACGCTTTAGTAGAAATCCTTCTGTGTGAAGGCGGGGACGTAGAACAGTGGCTCAAATCTCGAAAACATATCTTTGTGTTTGCATTTGATTCGCTATCTCTTAACTCTCTCTCTCTTTATATCTTGCATTCATTATATTGTTCATATCATACTTATATTTGGTATTATTTATGTGTGCCATATTAGTATTGAACAAGAGAGCTTTACATAGCACCTCAACTCTTATTTAGAGGAATCTAGAGGAGTTAGTCCAGAGCCCTTCACCGGGAATTCGGCTACACTCTTGGTTTATACTTAGTGTGTTGCTATTAATTTTTAATTCCGCATCATTGTCATTAGATTAGTCATACACTATTCACCCCCCTAGGTGCATTTTCACCCGCAAGCTCACGAATGCCAGACCTCTACAACTCCTCAAAATAACAAGGGTTGGAACACTTGGTGATCACTTTTCTTGATCACACACAACACTCTCACAATAAGGATCATATTAGGATTGGATATAGTAATGAAAAGCTCAAACTTGTGTGAGAAAAACTAGACAGATGAAGAAGCGAAAAACTGAAGAAATCCTTTTGAAAAAGTCAGAGAAACACTCTTGATAAACTTCTCTTTTGATATGGAAATGAAGCTCTATAACTTGTTGGAAAAACTCTGTAAGATAAAAACCGGCTCTAAAAAACTTCTCCAAATCTTAATAAAAACTGGTCAAAAGACTCCTTAAATAGAGGTTCAGAAAAAACTAGTCGTTATGGCTCTGCACACGCTGCCGGGCGACCAGCCGGGCGACCGCCAACGGTCAAAAATCCGACGTTGAGGTTGTCGGTCGACCGCACCCAGCATACAGAGAGCACAGCTCTCTGTCGGTCGACCGGTCGGTCGGGTAAAACCAGAGAGCTTTTGCTCTCTGGGTTGGTCGACCGCCCAATGGGATCATGCCAGTGTGCACATCGGTCAAAAGGTCAGTCGACCAAGCTAGCCTTCGGTCGACTGGTCGGTCGACCGCAAGCAGCCCAAAAATACATTTTTTTAGGATTTTAAAAATCTCTTTAAATTCATTTTAAATTCCATAAAATCTCCATAAATCCCACAAAAACAAGTTCATTGAAATGTTATGAAGTACAAATATGAATGATCAAAAATCAATACATATTACAAACATGTGAAACTATTTTGCAACATAGAAATTAAAGTATAAACCAAA
>JAVJIF010032835.1:0-118676 GCA_038442645.1 Agave tequilana
GAGTATTATTAATTCTTCCCTTTCCGTAAGTTATAGGCTTTCACTTATAAAGATGGGCTTAGGGTGGTCTTGATTACCCAAGTTGACCTGCATCACCTTGTCTTCAGTAGGTGGTTCGTGCGATTCGAATCGCTTTTCCCATTGAAGGTCTAATTGCTGGGCCCATGGTTCCTCGTCAGTGGCTTCTGCGGGCTCCAATTGACTGCTTGAGGTCATATTACAGTGAGGTTTTCGAACATTCCTCCTATACTGACATCTGAATCCCACTCGGAGGATGAGGCTGAATGTGATGGAACTGATCCATCGTGCTTGGCTTGAACCGTTGCTGACGATGTGGGTGTAACATACCCTAGCCCCCTGCGTGTACTATCATAGTAATTTGCAGGCTTCCCTTTAGGCACAAAGTTCCGCATCAAACCGCGCCTTCCTTTTCCGAAATTCAGGCCTGCTCCATGCTTCAAGTCGTATCCCATTTTCTTCATAATATGGCGCGCTGGCTGCGCGTAATGAAAGAATTGTGGAGTGTCTGAGTCTGAACTTGAATCTGCGACCGTGGGTCCCCGTGGTTGGGTTCTACCGAAGATTATCGGTAACTGACCTTCTTTGGATGGCGGGATCACCAAGACGGCTCCTTCTGCGGATTCCATGGGTGTACTGGACGCACTTGGCTTATGTAAAGGCATGTGTAGGGAGCTATCCGTAATGGATTCAAATAGCCCAACAGTCGCGGGATAATCAAAAGAAATATTATCATTAATTACCCATTCACCTTCATCCTCTGAAGGAGTATTACATAGGGGATTATTGAGACATGCTATAATTGGTTCACCAATCAGAATGGCTGGCATGCCTGCTTCGGATTCTGAATCCGCCTCGTTGCCACTTTCATCATCGTCCGGCAACGGTTCTTTGAGTGCTCCACCGCCTCTTGATACAGGAGAGCGTCAGTGAAGTAGTTTTCCACCCCTTTGAATGGTTGCTTTTCAGCAAAGACAGTTCGTACTGTCGCGTCATCTTCAACATATTTGAAGCATTGGTGCAGAGTAGAGGGAACGATCCAGTTGGCATGGATCCATGGCCGTCCCAGCAGCAGGTTATATGATGTGTCAGCGTCAATGACATAGCATGTCACTTCTGACTTCAGGCTCCCGATTCTGCAACGGAGTCGAATTTTCCCCAGTGGATGACTGCTCCCGGCGTTGAAACCGTATATTGTAGTAGTGGTTGCGGACAACCTGTACAGCGGTATGCCGAGGAAGTAGAGAAGCCTTTTGGGGATGATGCTGAGTGCAGGACCCGGATCGACTTGTATTCTTTCAATGCACGTTGAACCGATATATCCGGTGTAGTACAGAGGTCGATCGTGCTTGTTGTCTTTGAGAAGCATATCTTCCGCCGTGAATGTAATAGCAGGCACCTTGGATTGTGCATGATGACATTCTGGGCAAGGAGACTGAACGTCGTTGTTAGGGATCTCAGGCATGCATGTCAGAAAGGATTCTGAATTGGCTAGCGCCTCCCTGAGTGCTTCTCTTGTCTCTTTTGAGAGGCGAAGGAGCTCGTGTATAGTGATACGAGCTGGGATATTGGCCAGCTGAGCCAATATGTCAAACCGAAAGGGCGTATCAAACCCTTGGCCTGGTGGTTTCTTCAACACGTGGTCGAATCGTACCTCCTTAGGCCTCTCTTTTCCCTTGGTTGGGATTGGAGTGGATGCTGGTACTTGTACTGACATCGTTTCCTGTTGTGTCTCGTCAGTAGACTTTTCATACTGCCTCAAGTATGATTTTCCGGATCGGGTGCCCGTCTGCTGAGGCGTATCGGCTTGCGCCGTGCAAGCAAGCTTTTCTCCTTCTGAATCGCTGAGGGAAGCCGATGTAAGATTGCCGTCGTCTGGCAGGATGGAGATGACATTGCAAGACTTGCCCTTTGAGTTGGGCTGCTTTGAATCCCACTATACGTCTTGGACGAGGTCCGGGTGTACCCACATGACTTCTCCTGTCTCCAATGTTAAGGGAACAAGACCCTTATTGTTTTGAGTTGTAGCTGGAGGATGCTTGACGTCCAACCGTGGAGCAGGGACTGAATAAGTCCCGTCAGGAACTGTGACCTTTGGAGCTTTGCCGAACTCCAGAGTCACCATATTGGCAGTGACTTTCTTCTGCTCCGTCTTCAACGTCAGAACCCCGGCATCGACCAGGGCTTGTATTCTGTCCTTGAGGACATAACACTTGTCAGTAGGATGGTGGATCATCCTGTGGTAGAGGCAGTATTTAGGGTCGTTTGTGCGCCCTATCTCATTGGGACGCCGAGCATCTGGCAGTTTCATTTTGTTCCCTTTGTGGAGCAGATGGAATATCGTGACCACCTGATCGTCTTTGAAGGAGTACTGCTTTGGAGGGAACTTAGGCTCCTGATTGTTGAAGCCGCTCTTCTTGGCCTTCGACTGCACATCTCCGGATAACTCCACAGACATAGTCTCTTTGCCTTTAGCTTGAGAAGATTGCGGTAGGTCGCTACGCCCTTTGTTGTTCATCCCCCACTTGCCTCTAGGGGCGGATGGTTCGAACTTTTTAGCCGACTTCTCGGCTATCTCTGCTTGTTCGACCAATTCCTTCCAAGTGTGGGCTTTGACAGCCCCCATGCGAACTTCCACTTGGTCTAAAGTTGTGTCTGCATGTCTGTAAGAGCATGGGTAGTGGCATCCCTGCTGGGCACATCAAGGATAAGTTTCTGAACCGTTCAATGTAGTCACGGACAGATTCGCCCTTCCTCTGCACAGTGGAGAGGAGCTTGTCCATGGTTACTTCGGTATCGTCCTCATAGAAACGAGAGAGGAACCGAGTTTTCAGGTCGATCCAGGAGTTGATAGAGCCCGGGGGAAGACTTCGGAACCAGTCAAATGCCACCCCCTTTAAGGTGCCAATGAATAGCCTAGCCATGATGGCGTCATTGCTTATAACATTACCAGTCTGAGACCGGAAATAGTAGATGTGCTGATTTGGCGAGCTCTTTCCATCATAGGTATGCAACGTTGGTGGTTTGAACTTCGGTGGATATGGCACCGAATCCCACTCCAGCGGATAAGGACGGACTGCCCCTACCTTCTTTAATTCATCCCTCTGAGCTAGGGATGCGATTTGAGCTTGGAGGCCCTTAAGGACTTCGGCGTCTAAGGAAGAACCCTCCTTGGATTTCTCCGGCTTTGGTTGCTCATTGCTGAAGTGTTCCTCCTCATCGTGATTGCTCCCGGCATCATTGTTATTCCGGTTACTGAGGAGTTGAGCGAGCATCTGTTGAATGTTGTCCAGAGCTTCTTGCTGGGTTCTGGAAGTTTGCTCCTGAGCTTCCAGGCGCCGACGAAGGTCGTCGTTAGCATTATCAGCCATATTGACTGATGCTTTGTCTGTTCGCACCGAGCTAACTGTCGCCGAAGAGGCGTACCCACTATCTTCATCTTCTTCGTCCGATGATTGGAGTGATCTCCTGGGCTCTGGCGAGGCTAGGGCCGTCGAGGAAGAAGGCTGTTCATAAGTGTAGGGTATCGCTACCCTGGATCTGGTGTTTCGGAAAATACCTTCTTCATGCACCAAGACTTCGCCTAAGCCTGGGCTATAATCTGGATCTGGGGACTCTCGTCCTCTTCCGGTCATGTTGACGGATGCGGAGGCTGGATCTCGTGAGGTGCTCCTTTTGCGGTGTTTCCTCGGGGCCTGTACCGATAGCCGATCAAAAACTGACCGTCGTCTTGGAGGCGTGGCGGGGATTGGTCCCAGCCGGCAATGGACCGAGTGGAGTGTCACCAGCTGACATCCCACTTGTTGACAACAGGGGGAAGAGGTTTGTCTATCCGTCAACAATTTCCTCAAATCAGACCCGGTTGGGTCTCTGCAATCGAGCGCAAAGGCTCTTTTGGATCGCACATAGGACGATGTCCTGCTTCTTTTATCCCTGCAGATGGGATTAGCACTGAATAGTGCTTTGGTTCTAGCTTCGCCATCAGGCGTGAGCTTAGTGCTTGACGCACTGGAAAGCGGAGCACGCTGTGGTGCTTTACCCGCTATGCTGTTGCGAAGGCAATTAGCCTTAGATAGTACTTTGGCTTCAGCTTCGCGGTCATGGACCCTGCGCGTACGCTGTGGTACAGTAGCTTCGCTCATGAGAACGAGGCCGGCGCGAGGCATTGCTGCTCTTAAATTGGACGGCGGTATGATTGCCGTCGTAATTTTATGATTGGAGCAGACAGGCATCCTGCCTTTTTCTTCGCGAGAGAGGCGCGGTTTAGGCGTAGCTACGCCTGAAGCTTCGGTTGGAAACTTCTGTTTAGGCTTCCATACCCGCCTTGGCAGAGGAGACCTAGGTTCTCAAGGAACCTGATTAGCCACACGCGAGGCTGAGGGTGTGTGGCAGAATTCTGCTTCCGGTTTCTGTTCTGAAACCTTGGTCATGGAAACCTTCCTATGCTTCCGTGCTCGAAGCATTGGGCCACCCCCAGAGAGGACTTCTTCAAATCTTCTTTGATCGAACTGAACCACCAAGTTCTCACAAGTAAAGGAATCAGACTGCGGACGTGCTTCCTTGTTGCGCCAAATAACCGCAGTAGGTTCGTAGAGAACCTTTTCTGTCTCCGCGGAGACTTTCCTTGAAGATTTAGCCAGAGGGGCTCTGGCTGCACCGGCTTTTCTGAATTCAGAGTTAGACCCGAAGGTCTGTTCGTCGCATTGCGACACTTGATTCTCGGCAGTGGAGAATTTCTTCCCCAGCGGAGTCGCCATCTTGTTTTTCATTATATTTGCAAAGGGGAAAACTTACAAAAAAAGGGTTGAGGAGCTAAATTACAAGTATTCTTAAAAAGATTACAAGTAGATCTCCTCAGAGATTCTGGAGAAGTGTGCCGATAGGAGTCTGGTCAGCGCGCGACCACTTTGTCCCTTTGACGATGCGAGCGATAAGATTCCCTTCTCGCCTGGTTCGGGGAATCAGAGAACAGAAGGTTGGTAGAACCCTCTTATCTTGTTTTTCATTATATTTGCAAAGGAAAAACTTACAAAAAAAGGTTGAGGAGCTAAATTACAAGTATTCTTAAAAGATTACAAGTAGATCTCCTCAGAGATTCTGGAGAAGTGTGCCGATAGGAGTCTGGTCAGCGCGCGACCACTTTGTCCCTTTGACGATGCGAGCGATAAGATTCCCTTCTCGCCTGGTTCGGGAATCAGAGAACAGAAGGTTGGTAGAACCCTCTTGCTGCTTCTCAAAATCGCCTTCAATTAGGAATTCCTTCTCGCCTGGTTCCGGAGATTCCTTGAGAAGAAAGACGATGTTAGGGTATCAACACCCTGGATAGAGAAAGCAATTCTCTAAAAGATCTCTGAATTCGAGAGCGCACGGTGCGTTATGAAGAAGCCTCTGCTTGCGGAGTCCTCTTGTGTGTGTGCGTCTGCGCGTGTGTGTCTGTCTTGTGCCCCTGGTGGGCTATTTATAGGGAGAGCAAGGGTATAATCGTCCCTTGAAGATATGGAAACAGATTGAATCAAATCTGTTTAAATCTGGAAAGTAGCCTTGCTGCGAGGCTAGGATCAGCTTCTGTGAAGCTAGAATTGGCAGGTCGGTTGATCTTCTTGATCCTTTCCATATCGTTGGAGGATTTCCCCTGATCTTCTTACTCGTTTTAGAAGAGTCAAGAGATTGTGGCAATCAACTGTCAAATTTGATCTCTGATTTGATCTTAATTGGATTTGATCTGATTGGATCCGATCTCATCCGGAGATTTGATTGGTCAAAGGTTGACCATAGCAGACCAATGGCGGAGCTGCCCACATTGAGCTCGTAGCGGAGCTAGAGGCAGCTTCTGGCGAAGTCTGAAAGAAACCCTTTGGCGGAGCTGGAAGTCCTCTGTGGCGAAGTTGCAAGTTAGCTTCCTGGCGAGGCTTCGAATGGCTTCGAGGCGAAGTCGAGTGATATTAGCCTCTCAAGCGAGGCTATCCCTTTGGGCTCATGTGATGCTAAGTGGTAGCATCTTAGACCTGCTGAGGTCTGTTTAGAAACAATCTGGGTTCAC
Organism: Agave tequilana; assembly: GCA_038442645.1. Classification (NCBI taxonomy): domain Eukaryota; kingdom Viridiplantae; phylum Streptophyta; class Magnoliopsida; order Asparagales; family Asparagaceae; genus Agave; species Agave tequilana. The sequence goes on from JAVJIF010032835.1 coordinate 6,059, forward strand.
TGTCTGCTTGCTGGATCAGTGGAGTCCAAGTTGCTTCCTTGTCCCTCGGAGATGGGTGAAAACTGGTCTTCAGCTCGTCTGTCACTTGTCTTTTGTAAATGTCAACAAGTTTAGACATTGTTCGGACCAATAAGAATCTTGTCTTTTTTAAGTGTCAACATCCAAGACTATCTTAGCTTCGCATGAAGCTGGATCAAAAGAAGGCATTGTGGACTTTGTAATCCACGTAGTCTTTGAAGAGGCTGTTTTAGGTTCACAGGGAAACTTTGTAGCCTCGCGCACAATGTTAACACGTTGGCGCGGGGCTGAGTTAGTCTCTGTTGAGACTGAGATAGGCTCGCGTAGAGCCTGTTTTAGGATAGCATGGAGCTTGTTTAGCCTCACATGGAGCCTGTTTAGCCTCGCACGAGGCTGTAATAGGTTCACAGGGAACCTGAATAGTCTCAACAAAGACATACTTTTAAGAGGTAACCAGAGGGGCTCTGGCTACACAGACCTTCCTGTGCTTGCGCACATGTAGGGGACTTGTGCTATCCCCAAGAGAAGTTGTTCAAACTTCTCTTGGTCAAAGTGAATGACCGGAGTCTCTACAGTAGACCCAACGTCGCATTGCGGCACTTGGTTCTCAACAATGGAGAAGCAGTTCCCCGCAGAGTCGCTATCTTGTTTTCCATTGAAAATTCAATAAAGAGAAAACTTACAAAATTGTGAAAAGAAAATTACAAGTAATTAAGAGAAAAATTACAAGTATCTCTTCTGAGATTCTAGGAAAGTGTGTCGGTGAAAGTCTGATTAGTTCGTGACCACTTTGTTACGTTGACGATGCGAACGATGAAGTCTTAAGAAATTCCTTCTCTCCTGGTTCTGGTGATTCCTTGAGAGAGGAAGATTTTAGAGTATTGGCACCCTGAATTTAGAGAAGTAATTCTTTGAATTTCTTGAAAGCAAGGGAAAGTTAGCCTTGCTATCAACTGAGCCTCTTGATCTTCAGATTGTTAGCTCTCTTTTTACCAGCTTCTTCCCTTGCACTCTATGCCTCTTTTCTTCGGCCCGAGCTCATTCCAAGAGTAAGCTATTTATAGGCTCTTGAGGGGTGTACTGCCCTTAGAATTCAGCGAAGACTGATAACAGTCAGTTAGCCTCGCGCCAGAGGCTATTCTGAGCTTCGCGCGAGGCTATAACATCTCGCACGAAGCTAAGTACAAGCCGCATGCAAGGCTAGATAGGCTCGCGCGAGCCTAAAACTGGCCTTCTGACTCGGCCTCCACTGAAGTGGGGTGAAATGGGCGGGTGTAACTGCCCACTTAAAGTGGCATTAACCCCACTAACATAGTGGGGTTAGCCCACTAAAATTAGGTCAAGCATTCACCTAGTAAAACCCCTCAAAGGAGGCGCAAGAAGCTTCAAGTGAAGCTGTGATTGGCTTCGCGCTAGGCTAGTACAGCTCCTTAGGTGAAGCTGCAAAGCTTCAGGCGAAGCTATAAAAGCCTTAGGCGAGGCTGAGAATTAGCTCTTTTCAGAGCTATTAAGAGCTCCATACGAAGCTTGTATTAGCCTCAGGCGAGGCTAGGAGTTAGCCCGTTGTAAAGCTTCATGTGAAGCTATAAACTTAGCCTTTTGGCGAGGCTACAAAGTTTCATAAGAAGGTAGTCCCTTTGGGCTCATGCGAGATTAAGTACTGAGCTGATTTAGCCTCATAGACCTGCTTAGGACTCTTCAAAAAATAGTACTTGACCTGCTATCTGCTTCACTGGATCAGTAGGGTCCCAGTTTCTGCTTTGTCCCTCAGGGTGGGTAGAACTGGTCGTCAGCTTGTCTATGACTTGTCTTTTGTAAATGTCGACAAGTTAAATACTGTTCAGACTAGTTAAAGATTTATTTGGGAGTTTGTCTTTTTTGAGTGTCGACAACTTTAAAGTATGAAGGGCTTTTGCATTAGCCTCAAGATATTTGCCTTTAACAAAGTAGGATTCTTTAATAGTGGCAAGATAAACATGAATACCAAGGGCTTTGAAGTACATAGACATCTTAACTTTCCAACTTTAGAAGTTAAGAATATCAAACATAAGAGGTGCAATGAAATTCATATGTGTCTATGCAAATATTGTGACTAGCAAACAAAAGAATCTTTAACTCTAGGTTGTTAGACCCAAATCAAGAGCACCAAGCTCTGATACCACTTGTAAATCACCTAGAGGGGGTGAATAGGTAATGTGCTAATCAAATGCCAAATAATGCGAAATTAAAAACTTATTATGCAAAATAAAACTATCAAACAATGTATAACTAAAGAGTGAAGCCAAATTTCTGGTGAAGGGCTCTGAACTTCTCCTCAAGATTCCTCTAAATTAAGAGTTGAGGTACTACTATAGCTCTCTTGGTTCAATACTAGTGTGAGCACAAACACAATATCAAGCATGTAAAGAATAGGTAAGGAATAAGAGCGTGTTCGATATTAAACAATCCCAAGCATATATGACAATTAAACACAAGTAAATATCAAGCATATAAAGATGTAAACAATAAGAGCAAGTAAGATATAAACACAAGTGAGTTGAGAGAGAGATGAGCAATCGCAAACATGGGAGAATTGTTTCGAGGTTCACATCATTCGCTCTACATCCCCGCCTTCACTGCAATGAAGGATTTCTACTAAAAATGATCCCGAAAATCACTCAGTGCCGCAACACCTACAACGAACTCGCTCAAGAACTCTTGGACTCATAAGTCCCTCACTTGTTCCGCAAGAACAACACACGCGAACCTGTTGTTGGCCCATAGGCCCTTCACTCTAGTTTTGATAATGATTAACTCATGTAGTTATAGTTTACTAACAATCTTGTGTTTAAATAGTTTCAATGATTGACCAAGATATTAGTAGGTATTTGGCTTCAACAAAAGAATTTTGGAGCATACACGTGTTAATTCAAAAGCTCGCACGTCAAGATCGCATTTAGCACTCAGTTGGAGTCAAGCTCGTTGGATCGCGTTTGGATCGAATCGCCTTGGAGACAAGAAGACCTCAGTTTGTTTAGTTTAGATTGTTTAGATCTTGTGTAAAGGTAGATAGCGTTGGTATGCTCAAGTTCACACACACAAGTTTAAAGTTTGGTTTTCGGTTTAACCGATTTTTAGATTTCATATCAAAAACATAGATATAAATCTTATATGTATATTGGATTCTATTCATACACAATATGCTTCAAAGTTGTTTCAATATCATGTTTTTGTATCCATATGAGTTTTGGAGAAAACGGTTTTCCATTTCAAAAATTCAAGTTTTGGAAAATACAGATTTAGTGTTTAAGCTTAATTTCAATATCACAAAAATGGTTCAAATGTTTATAATATGTGTTGAATTTTAGTCACACATACTTGTACTTCAAAGATATTAAAAGAACTTATTTTTATGGAATTTATAAGATTTTATGGGATTTTATAGAAGTTAAAAGACCAAGTTGTAATCCCTATAATTTATCTGACCTGGCCTTCTGCCGGTCGACCGGACGGTCGACCGAGGCAGAAGTCGGTCGACCGGTCCGGTCGACCGATGTGCACAAGAGTGCACGGCCAAATGGCTTGAGAGCCGGTCGACCGGGTTGGTCGACCGTCCAGAGAGCTTTGCTCTCTGGATCTGGCCCCGATCGACCGGACGATCGACCAGCCGAGAGCTCTACTCTCTGGATCCAGCCTCGGTCGACTGGGCGTTCGACCGATGGCACAACGGTCAGAAATCTGACTGTTGGCTGGTCGACCAGGCGGTCGACCAACAGCAGAATCTTCTGCTGTCTTTGGCCCAATGGCTAGTTTTTGGAATGGGTTATAAATTCCCATCCCTTTGGGCTGTTTTGATCAAGAATTATAAGAGCAAATTTTCCCATCTTCTTAAGTGTTTTAGCAACAAGTTTTAAAAGAGTTTATGGGTTAAAAAGGATTTATCTTTATTTATTTTCAAGGGTTGGAAAAATCAAAGAAAAATACAGTATTTGGGATATTGGTTTTGATCTTCATTTCTATCTTATTCTACTTGTTTTCCCAAGTATTTTTCTTTGTGTTTTGATTTCCAAACACCTTGATTTATTACACTTGAGTTATCATATCTATCCTATCTATAGGATCTTGTTTTTTGTGAGAAAATTGATTTGTGTTTTGTTGAGACACAAGTATTATAATCCTCTTTATTTTGAGTTGTGTTATCCCTCTTGTGTAGAGGTAATTGTGGAGGAGTTTGAGTTTTGACTATCCCTCTAAGTATAGAGGTGATTGTGGTTGGTTTGGCTTTGTGCCTTGTCCCTCTTAGTGAAGAGGTGATTGTTTTTGATTTTGTGCCTATCCCTATAGTGAGAAGTGATTATTGTGTGGCTTAGTGCCTTGCCTATTGTGTAGAGGTTGTTGTTTGAGAGAGAAGCTGTGTACTCTAAGTTTATATTACCCAAATTCTCAGTGGAGGTTCCCTGTGTGGGAAGTCCTGTGTGGACGCTTTAGTAGAAATCCTTCTGTGTGAAGGCGGGGACGTAGAACAGTGGCTCAAATCTCGAAACATATCTTTGTGTTTGCATTTGATTCACTATCTCTTAACTCTCTCTCTCTTTATATCTTGCATTTCATTATATTGTTCATATCATACTTATATGTTTGGTATTGTTTATGTGTGCCCATACTAGTATTGAACCAAGAGAGCTTTACATAGCACCTCAACTCTTATTTAGAGGAATCTAGAGGAGTTAGTTCAGAGCCCTTCACCGGGAATTCGGCTACACTCTTTGGTTATACTTAGTGTGTTGCAATTAATTTTTAATTCCGCATCATTTGTCATTAGATTAGTCATACACCTATTCACCCCCCTAGGTGCATTTTCACCCGCAAGCTCACGAATGCCAGAACCTCTACAACTCCTCAAAATAACAAGGGTTGGAACACTTGGTGATCACTTTTCTTGATCACCAACAAACACTCTCACAATAAGGATCATATTAGGATTGGATATAGTAATGAAAAGCTCAAACTTGTGTGAGAAAAACTAGACATATGAAGAAGCGAAAAACTGAAGAAATCCTTTTGAAAAAGTCAAGAGAAACACTCTTGATAAACTTCTCTTTTATATGGAAATGAAGCTCTATAACTTGTTGAAAAACTCTGTTAAAAATAAAAACCGGCTCTAAAAAACTTCTCCAAATCTTATATAAAAACTGGTCAAAAGACTCCTTAAATAGAGGTTCAGAAAAACTAGTCGTTATGGCTCTGTACACGCTGCCGGTCGACCAGCCGGGCGACCGCCAACGGTCAAAAATCCAACCGTTGAGGTTGTCGGTCGACCGCACCCAGCATACAGAGAGCACAGCTCTCTGTCGGTCGACCGGTCGGTCAACCGGGTAAAACCAGAGAGCTTTTGCTCTCTGGGTTGGTCGACCGCCCAATGGGATCGTGCCAGTGTGCACATCGGTCAACAGGTCAGTCGACCAAGCTAGCCTTCGGTCGACTGGTCGGTCGACCGCAAGCAGCCCAAAAATACATTTTTTTAGGATTTTAAAAATCTCTTTAAATTCATTTTAAATTCCATAAAATCTCCATAAATCCCACAAAACAAGTTCATTGAAATGTTATGAAGTACAAATATGAATGATCAAAAATCAACACATATTACAAACATGTGAAACTATTTTGCAACATAGAAATTAAAGTATAAACCAAAATCGGTATTTTCCAAAAACCAACTTCTAAGTGAAAATCTGATTTTTCTATAAACTTATATAAATACAAAAACAAGATATTGAAACATATTTGAAGCATATGTATATGGATAGAATCCAATACACATAGTAAATAATACACACACACACTTGTTTTTGACAATAAAAACTAAAATAAATTTTGATAAAAACAATAGTTAATACATAAACTAGATACATCAAAATAAGTTATCTAAGCATATGAAACATAAATGCATATGGATGAAATCCAATATATATATATATATATATATCATGTAAATTTGTTTTGATGAAATCTATTCATGAAGCCGAAAGATGTAATTTTGAAACTCAAAACCAAACGGTTAAACCAAAAATTAAAACTATTTAACACGAAAGATATATAAATATTTTGTGTGTGTGTGTATGAGTTTGAGCAATCCACAACTAAACTATCCTTTATATTTTATCCTAATAAAATCTTAAATTTACAAACTTAAATTCAAGTCTTCATGAAAATCTTCTCTCAAAAATCTTCTTCTCTATCTCGACTTGATCCAAACTTGATTCATGAGCTAGACTCTTTTTTTATTACTTGATGTGATCTTGAAGCGGGCTCTTGAATCAACATGTGATAGTTTCAAAACTTGACTTCAAATCTTTTGTTGAAGCTATACACTGACTACGATCTTAATTAATATCTGAAATTTAATAAACACAAGATCATTAGTACTATAACTACATGAGTTAATCATCATCAAAATTAGAGTGATGGGCTTTTGGGCCAATATATCGTACTAACGCTGACGAACCCTAAAAAAGCTTTCAGGTAGGGGATAATTACTCGAAACCACGAGCCAGCGACCCGAATCCATGAGCCAAAGAGAATAACTCGAAACCACGAGCAAAATATGAAGAAAATGTTGGCCCGAAGACCATCACTCTAGTTTTGATGATGATCAACTCATGTAGTTATGTTTACTAATGATCTTGTGTTTAAATTAGTGACAGATTCATGATCAAGATCTTAGTAGGTGTGGAGCTTCAACAAAAGATTTAAAGTCAAGTTTTGGAGCTACCACGTTTGATCCATCGAGTTTGGATCGTGTTTGGACCAAGTCAAGAAGATGAGAAGGCTTCAAGTGAAGACTTCAAGAAGATGAAGACTTGAGTCTAGGTTTGTTTTAGAAGATTTTGTTTTTAGATAAAATGTAAAGGATAGAATAGTTGGTGGATTGCTCAAGTATCATATACACACACACTCTTGTTTTAGATGTCTTTTCATAAAGAATTTTCAGTTTAGAAAAGACTTTTCATTTTGAAAAATACATGTTTGATTTTTGGTTCTTAATTTACATATTTTAACCAAAACCAAATTTAGTGCTTTATGTCAAAAACATAGATATTTCACCATATTTGTGTAGTGGATCATATCCATACACTTTATGCTTCAAATGAGTTTAAATATCTTGTTTTTGTATTTGGAGAAGTTTGGAAAAAATCAAGTTTGGAAAATACTGTTTTTGTGTTGAACAAATTTTTTCAAGTTACAAAAATAGTCCAAATCTTTTATAACATGCCTTGATCTTGTGCAAGCATGTTTGTTTATCTAAGTATATTGGTAAAACTATTTTTGTAGATTTTTGATGTTTTTATGGGATTTTACTTCAATCAAAAAGACCTAGTTTTAAATCCCAGATTTTCTGTTCCTGGCTTCAGCCAGTCGACTAGTCGACCGACCAAGTCGACTAGGGCTGAAGTCGGTCGACCGACGCGGTCGACCGACGTGCACAGCGTGCACGCCTTTGTCTGGCAAGTGGCCGGTCGACCGACCCGGTCGACCGTCCAGAGAGCTCTGCTCTCTGGAAAGGCCCCGGTCGACCGGACAGAGAGACTTGCTCTCTGTATCTAACCTCGGTCGACCGGCCGGTCGACCGATGGCACAACGGTCTGAAATATGACCGTTGGCCGGTCGACCGGGCGGTCGACCGACAGGTCTGACAGAACCTCAACGGCTAGTTTTCCAGACTCTATAAATTTGGGGTTTTGGGCATTGTTTTGGAATAAGATTTCTAGTCGACTTTGAGCCAGTTTTTCCCACTTCATTAAAAGAGTTTTCTCCACTATATTGAGAGCTAATACTTCCAATCAAAAGGAGAGTTTATCAAGAGTGTTCAAAAGAGATTTTCTTGAGTTTTCCTCCACACATTCTCATCCTTGTTTTCTCACACAACACTTGAGCTATCCATTGCTATATCTACCCTATAGGGAGTTTGTCGTGAGAGGATTTTAGGTGATCAAGAGTTGTGATCACCAAAGTTCTACTTTGTTACTTTGAGGAGGCGGATGTATATGTTCGCATTGTTTCGGGTCCTAGTGTGGACTCGGTGTTTCGAGTTCAGGTGCGAACTTATTGTTTGAGGTGCGGCCTCGGCGAGCCGGTGGGCTTGCGTGTGTACGGACTAGGGAGTCCGAGAGTTGTAGGTGTTGCGGCACCGGGTGATCCAGTGGGATCGATTATAGTGGAAATCCTTCGTGTGTCGAAGGCGGGGATGTAGAGCAAGGGTGCTCGAACCTCGAAACAAATCCCTTGTGTTTGTAATTGTTCACTCTCTCTCTATCTTTGTCTTTATATCTTGTATACTTTTATTGTCTATCTTTATATGCTTGATATATTCATTTGTGCTCATTGATATACATGCGTGGGATTATTTGCTAACACTTGTATTCAACCAAGAGAGCCAACGCGGCACCTCAACCCTTATCTAGGGGAATCTAGAGGAGTTTGTCCAGAGCCCTTCACGGGGAATTCGGCAACCCTCTTGTGTTATACGTGGTATTTAGTGTAAGAACTTTGTTTAGGTCATAATAATTTTTAATTCCGCATTTAGTGACCATTAGATTAGCCATCACCTATTCACCCCCCCTCTAGGTGATTTACAATTGGTATCAGAGCCAAGTGCTCTTGACTTGGGTCTTACAACCTAGAGTTAAAGATCCTCTTTTTAGGCTAATCACTATTTTTGTACACACACCATGGACTTCATGTCACCACCCACTTTTGACATTCTTAACATCCAAATTTGGAAGGTTAAGATGTCTTTGTACCTCAAGACCCTAGGCATTCATGTTTATCTTGCTACAACTAAAGATTCATATTGTTTAAATGGCAAGAACATTGAGGCTAATGCAAAAGCCCTTCATGCTATAAAATCAACCCTAAATGATGATTATTTATCTAGGGTTTCTAATGTTGATTCGGCTTTTGTAGCATGGAACATCATCACCTCCCGTGGTGAAAAGGATCTATATTATGCCGGGAGCGATTCGGACGTTGGAAGCGACACCTCCAACTTGTGCTATATGGTCCAAGGGGATAACCCCCTTGAGGTAACTACCGAATCCGAGGTAGAAGATATTGACATGTCATATAATGAACTTGCTTCATTTGTCAACAACTATTAGAGAAATATGACATGCTAAGAAAAGATAATAAAAATTTGAAAAAGAAATTTGATTGCATGCTTAATGAAAATGATTCATTTAAAAATAAGGTTGCATGCTTAGAAAAAGAAAATGATGTTTTGAAAATGAAAATGTTTTCTTGTTTTTCTAAATTGAATGATCTTTATGAAGGAAACACTTCCTTGAAAAATAAAGTTGCTTTGGTGGAAAACAAAGAGAAATAGTTTTAAATGAAAACACTTCTTTGAAAAGAAAAATTTTTGAAAAAGAAAAAGAAAATGTTTCTAAAAAGATTAAGAAAAATGATTCTATATCTCACCTTTCTCTACATGCCACCATTGATGATAGTGAGATTAAATTTTTGAAAAATAAAATTAATAATTTGAGCTCAACTTTGAGCAAATATACATTTGATCATTCTAGGTTGGAGTCTAAGTTTTCAAAGAAACAAACTCCACATATTCATGCACATCATCATCATGCATATGCTTATGTTGCACGTCACGATCACAATCACACTCATAAGCATCCTAAGGTGTACAAGCGTACACATTGTGGCCGCAAAGGCCATTTAGCAAAGTTTTGTTTTGATAAGATATATCATGTAAATTTTGCTAATAAGAAAAATGTTTGGGTTCCTTACAAAGCTAACCCCCAAGGACCCAAAGAAAATGGGTACCAAAGTCCCCACCATTTATTTTTGATGTAGGTGAGGGTTCTCACAAGACGTGAGAGATTTGGTGCCTTGGTGGTGGTTGCATGGACTAGAAGGATATACATATTTGATGCACCGCTATCAAGGAGGTTTGGTGGGACAACCACCATGTTTGGAGTTTTGGAACATAGTTCCTTAGTTGGTAACTATTTCTAAACTCTTATTTTATTTACATGCTTATTCATTTGTAATATTATTTAGCATGTTCATGTTTTTGTGCTTCATGTGGTAGATACTTGTTTAAATGTAGTTTTTATCAAAACTTGTATTTATACATGTACAAATAGTGAGAACAAATTGATTCATATATGTTTGCACTTCATGCTCATTTGTACCCACTATATGCACATGTATAAGCTAGTTTTGGTGATTCTTTCATTTATACATGTTTTGCCAATTTTCATATTTTTACTTCATGTATATGTATTTTTAATTCAAATCTAATAAATATACATGTATACCCGTGAGTCTCTTGCCTTCATGCAAATACCTTAATAGACTCTTTTATGTTTGGGATATGTATGTATATTGTTAGGATTGGATAAATCATACATATACCTAGAAGTTTGTTTTTAATAAAAATGAATTTCATGTTTTATTTGATAAAATGTTATTCATGTTTGATTTGAGCTTCATTGATTATTTTCATGAAAATGCTAAACACATGATTCTTGTACACTCATACTTCATTTATTTTGTCATACTTTGTTTCATGAACATATTTTTGAGCTTTATCGTTTTGAGTGTCAATTCTTGTGTATTTGGTATGATTCATGAAAAATATATGCCTTGATTCCATGTTTTGAAGGATCTTTAACTAGTTTTTCAAAAATTATTTTAACTAGTTAATTATTCTTCATATGGGTAGTGGTTTTCATATAAAACGTTTTCAAACCCTATTTTCGAAAACCCCTTCCTACACCATTTATGGGCGGTTGGCTGGGCGAGTATGCCTTGTAAGCCTTATTGAATATCTTTATCTTGAGCATATGAAGGGTGGAAGGTTATGAGTTATACATGATTTACATTGTTATTTTCAATTGGTATCTCAATTGATATTTTTGTATATACTCATATTTTGTTTTTATATATGTATGTCTTCAATGTCTATTGGTATTATCATTTCCATACATATATATGCTTGATTTACAATTAACTCACATTTTTAAAGCACGATGTTTATGATGAAAATAAAAAAAATTATTTGATCATTATGTTTACATTTGATATCAATATGTTTCAACTTCATATTTGTTAAATTTCAATTGGTATCAATATGATTTACAATAATAATTATTTACATTTGGTATCTTAAAAATTGTTTGCTTTACAAGAGCTCTAATACCTTTAAAATTTTTGTTTAAGGAAACTTAAAAATATTTTGCTTTGTATTGTCTATATGCAAGGAGAGCTTAACATCTCTTCTACATATAATCTTTTATTGATTTAACCCCTTATTGATCTCTTTGTTTATGACAAAAAGGGGGAGAAAATTTTGTTTTTACTTTAACCCCTTTGTTGATGATTGACAAAAAGGGGAGAAGTATTTGAGATTATATGCATGTTTTCCTTGCTTTATTAGCAAAGTAGGAGAAGTATTTATGTTTATGCATATATGTTTTGTTTTACAAATAGGAGAAAAAGAATTTGATTTGTTTTATAATTGCTAGCATGTTTATCTCCTAGATATGCATACATGTTTATGTGCTTCATTGCATATCTTATTATTTATTGTTTATGCATGAGTTAAGGGGGAGCTTCTTTGAAACTTTACTTTAATCCATGCATATATAACTTCATGAGTTTTGTCATCATCAAAAAGGGGGAGATTGTTGGCCCGAAGGCCCATCACTCTAGTTTTGATGATGATCAACTCATGTAGTTATATTTACTAATGATCTTGTGTTTAAATTAGTGACAGATTCATGATCAAGATCTTAGTAGGTGTGGAGCTTCAACAAAGGATTTAAAGTCAAGTTTTGGAGCTACCACGGTTTGATCCATCGAATTTGGATCGTGTTTGAACCAAGTCAAGAAGATGAGAAGGCTTCAAGTGAAGGCTTCAAGAAGATGAAGACTTGAGTCTAGGTTTGTTTTAGAAGATTTTATTTTTAGATAAAATGTAAAGGATAGAGTAGTTGGTGGATTGCTCAAGTATCATATACACACACACTCTTGTTTTAGATGTCTTTTCATAAAAGAATTTTCAGTTTAGAAAAGACTTTTCATTTTGGAAATACATGTTTGGTTTTTGGTTCTTAAGTTACATATTTTAAACCAAACCAAATTTAGTGCTTTATGTCAAAAACATAGATATTTCACCATGTTTGTGTAGTGGATCATATCCATACACTTTATGCTTCAAATGAGTTTAAATATCTTATTTTTGTATTTGGAGAAGTTTGAAAAAATCAAGTTTGGAAAAATACTATTTTTGTGTTGAACAAATTTTTCCAAGTTACAAAATAGTCCAAATCTTTTATAACATGCCTTGATCTCGTGCAAGCATGTTTGTTTATCTAAGTATATTGGTAAAACTATTTTTGTAGATTTTTTATGTTTTTATGGGATTTTACTTCAATCAAAAGACCTAGTTTTAAATCCCAGATTTTCTGTTCCTGGCTTCAGCCAGTCGACTAGTCGACCGACCAAGTCGACTAGGGCTGAAGTCGGTCGACCGACGCGGTCGACCGACGTGCACAACGTGCACGCCTTTGTCTGGCAGGTGGCCGGTCGACCGACCCGGTCGACCGTCCAGAGAGCTCTGCTCTCTAGAAAGGCCCCGGTCGACCGGGCGGTCGACCGGACAGAGAGACTTGCTCTCTGTATCTGACCTCGGTCGACCGGCCGGTCGACCGATGGCACAACGGTCTGAAATATGACCGTTGGCCGTCAACCGGGCGGTCGACCGACAGGTCTGACAGAACCCCAACGGCTAGTTTTCCAGACTCTATAAATTTGGGGTTTTGGGCATTGTTTTGGAATAAGATTTCTAGTGGATTTTGAGCCAGTTTTTCCCACTTCATTAAAAGAGTTTTCTCCACTATATTGAGAGCTAATACTTCCAATCAAAGGAGAGTTTATCAAGAGTGTTCAAAAGAGATTTTCTTGAGTTTTCCTCCACACATTCTCATCCTTTTTTATCACACAACACTTGAGCTATCCATTGCTATATCTACCCTATAGGGAGTTTGTTGTGAGAGGATTTTAGGTGATCAAGAGTTGTGATCACCAAAGTTCTACTTTGTTACTTTGAGGAGGCGGACGTGTGTGTTCACATTGTTTCGGGTCCTAGTGGGACTCGATGTTTCGAGTTCGGGTGCGAACTTATTATTTGAGGTGCGGCCTCGGCGAGCCGGTGGGCTTGCGTGTGTACGGACTAGGGAGTCCGAAAGTTGTAGGTGTTGTGGCACCGGGTGATCCAGTGGGATCGATTATAGTGGAAATCATTCGTGTGTCGAAGGCGGGGATGTAGAGCAAGGATGCTCGAATCTCGAAACAAATCCCTTGTGTTTGCGATTGCTCACTCTCTCTCTATCTTTGTCTTTATATCTTGCATACTTTTATTGTCTATCTTTATATGCTTGATATATTCATTTGTGCTCATTGATATACATGCGTGGGATTATTTGCTAACACTTGTATTCAACCAAGAGAGCCAACGCGGCACCTCACCCTTATCTAGGGGAATCTAGAGGAGTTTGTCCAGAGCCCTTCACGGGGATTCGGCAACACTCTTGTGTTATACGTGGTGTTTAGTGTAAGAAGTTTGTTTAGGTCATAATAGTTTTTAATTCCGCATTTAGTGACCATTAGATTAGCCATCACCTATTCACCCCCCCCCCCCCTCTAGGTGATTTACAGAAAAATCAAAGAATATTGATTAAAATTTAGATTATAGATTATTACAAAATAAAGAACACAATGGCTTTTTTATTGGCTTACAAAATAGTACGACTCCTACTAGGAAACTATAATCTATACCTAAAGGAAAAAAAAAGAGTCATAATCTATTTAGGTAATTTAAATTCAAAATAAAGAACAAAAAATCAAAATCCTAATCTAAATCAAACAGCCTGATACGCAATAGGTTTGTCGACAGCTGAAGGGTGCTGTCGACAGTCAAGAGAAAACTGAAAAACCCTGCCTTTCGGCAAAAGCTTGTCAACAAGCCAAGGAGGGGTTGTCGACAGGTCAATTGTTTTGGTCTGTTGTTTGTCTTATTTCTCTTCCTACATCAATAATTAACGATCAATTGCACTTCGTTTCAATTTGATCAATTGCACTTCTTTTCAATTTGGTACGCCCTTAATTTTTTTAGAGCTATTTTTTATAGTTATATGAGATCTTACATGTAACCAAACACGCAATAAATTTTTCAGTTTTTTTTCTATTCTATAGGTTAACCATAATCAAATATCATTGATATTGGGGCATCCTGACTTTTTTTAAAAAGCGGTGGAGATGACGTAGACTTGTAACGAGCATCCACCGGCAAAGTCACGAGGTGTGGGCCTCATAGTAGACCTTAACAACCCCCCAACCCAACCCCCCCCCCCCAACACACACACACACACATGTTATGCGATGAGCATAAGTCTTCTCGGACTCTTGAATAGTGTAGGTCATCTGATAGGCTTTTTCCAAACTCCAGAGCTTCACAGTCCTAGAAGCTCTGGAGAGGTTTTTTTTTTTTAGAAAAACCTCACTCTTTTATTACTGGATACTCTAAACCAAGCTATTGACATTCATGCTTTCAACCTGATATAGAAATCAGAACATTATCAGACTCAAAAACAGCAAGATTAATTAATAATAGCCATGTGTAACACCAATTAGGCTTATCAACTCAACACATAGCAGTCCAATGGCAGCTGGAATTGCAATCACAAGCAACACATTTTGGAATGGCTGTCCACAAGAAAGGACCCCATCTGATTTAACAAAAAAAAAAAAAATGTTGCCTTCTCCCAAAGAGTATAACTCCAGCCAAAGGTGATTCCAAGACAAAAACAAATCAGCTTCTCTTGTCAGACATCATACAAGCTCTCTCCAATGCTTACATCTTGATTTTGTCAGACATGATTGCTGCTTTTTTATGCTTACAGGGGTGATGAATCATATGGGAGTGTTTTCTTGCCACCTAACTTTGATTCTTAAAAATATTCTTAGGGGACAAATTGCTAGCTAAACTTGTTTTGTCTCTTGTGATTTAGAATTAACTTGGAGTAGTAATATATATATATTTTTCAAAAAAATTGTAATCTGATCTTGAACCTATGACCTCTCAAACCAATTACAGTCCTTGTTAATAAATCAGACTTCACTGGCAACAGTATAAAATATTGTTACCATCCTTTGATAAGTTTACTGTTATTGAATTTTTTCCCCCCTCTGAGAAAAAGACTACTTAAATTGTTTCAATGATCTTTAAAGTCAAAATAATGCTTGCTCTTAGCAGTTATGTATTCAAATTCATATTTATTTTCTAAATTTGAATAACTAATATTCATCGTAAGTTTAAAATATAGATATAGATAGGATAATTTATAGTAAAACTATCTGTCATAAATCCTTGTTTTTTGTCACTCAATAAACAGGCTTGCAGAAGATTCTCACTTCCTAGTGATGGTGCAACCCTACATTAATATTCATTTTTAAGATGCTACATTCAAGTGCGGACCTACATACAGTCTAGTGTGGGCAGACGTCCACACTAGATTTTATAAAATAATAGAATAATACATACAATTTGTAAATTTTTTTTGTATATAATCTCTTTTTTTAAAATTATTTTTACTAACAAAAATCACTTTTGAGCTCTAGCTCAGTTGGTAAATCTAACTTATTGGTGACCAAGTCTTAATGGGTGTAATATTATTTTTTACTTTTTCTCTCTTATCATATTACATTTATGCTCAAACTGAAATTCTTATTATATTTACGATCACACTGAAAAAATATCATGCGTCCGTCATTGGAGCCAACATACTCATCAAAGTATAAATAAGGGTAACTTGATTCAGTCCCACTCTCATCCAATCCCTACCAAACCATGGGCTATAAACACACACACTCTCTCTCTCTCTTGTACACACACTTGCTAGTGAAAGGGACTTGGATTTTGCTTGACAAACAATGTGGCCCCCTCTATTTTATGACATAACTTGCAATGTGTCAGTTTAAGTGGTTTGTGCATCCTTTTCAAATTTCCTCTACATTGCGCCATAGAAGTGAAATCCAAGGGATGCCCACCACCAACTCTTGTGATATTTGCAACCACAAAGTATATGCCTAGGCTTAGAAGCCCCATTTCATCTCTCTTGTGTGTGACATGGATCCCTTAGGTGATTAGTGCCCATTAAAGGATTACTACTTTAAAAAATTGTTTCCACTCCCCTTACTATTTTGTGTGAATTTTTTTTAAGCCCTTAGTTTTTAGAGTAAAACATTAAATCCTTGCTATTTTTTCCCTTTAGAATTACTTTTAGGCACCTCTGTTCCGACTTTTATTTGTAATTTTGTAACTTGTGGTTTTCTACTAAAGAATAATTACTTGTAATAATACTAGTATTTTATGCACGGAAAAGGGAAGCACTAAATAGAAGTAGAAACTATAAATGTGAAAAAAAAAAAAAAAGGTAAATAAGACTAGCAAATAACCCCTATATTGTAAAAATAGAGTTTGTTCTGACAAGTGAAAAAATATATATATATAGTCCAAAATAACATCATATCCAAGGCTCAATATAATTCTAAATAATTTCCGAGAAAATGTGTTAGTTCATATGTGACAATGTAGATTATCCACCCTACGATCAAATAAACAAGTCAAAATTTCAAAGCTTGACATCAGATGTATGCTAAGATCATTTATTTCAAACTAGTTAGTTAATCATGACACCATTTGTAAAAAAAAAAATTCAGATTATCAAATGATACCATTTCTTATCTTACTTATAACCAAATTTTCCAGCTATGCTCTCAATTTTCATGGACATTGACAGAGATCACACATGAAGTGTGTGCTAGAAACTCAACATGCTGACATGGCACCCAAGAATTGGGTCAATCTCTACATGTAGCCTGAATTATATCACTACTGTGGGCAAGCATGCCACTGAGAGATCCCAAGAAATAGTCAAAAGAGGTCCCTGAAATCAAGCTCATCATGAGTCCGTCGCATGCAGAGTGAGGAATTACTTATGAGAGAGAGAGACCAACTCAAGATCAGCAAATTTCTTAGGCTCGCTAGAGCTCGAAACATGAAGTTAGCAATGATAACTGTAACTTTTACCCATCTTATCAAGTACAAAGAGCGTGTATCATAGAAAAATCGGAAAAAGTAGCTTATAAATTAGATTCCTCATGCTTGTTATATGATAAACGTTCTTACATACTAGCAATTGTCAGCTACAAAGTGCGAGTATCATGCAAAATTGAAGCCAGCTTGTAAATCAGAACCCTCATGCTTGTGACATGATTCACATTCTTGCTTAACATTTAGGTCAAAAGACCTAAACATAAAACCCTGAAGACGAAGCTTGTTTTTTTGTCATTATCTTCACTGTGATGATCCATGAGATCACAATGCTATAGTACAAGAAGTTGGCCACATGATGTACTGAATCAAAGGATATGAAAGCAACAAGTTCCTCTTCTGTGTGCCATTGATTGGAATTGTTCTCTCTGCCGCTGGAATTTTTTTGGAGCTGTACTGATTTCAGAGCACAGATCTGTAGCCAACTGTACAAGATTGGGATTAGGGTTTGAATTTGGCTGTAATAGATTAGTATTCGTTGTGTCATGCGCACCATGAAGCTAGAGAGAGATTAGGGTTAGGTACAAGCTGAGCATGAAACTTGCCAGAATAAGAGGAAGGATGTTGTGGACAATTGGTGCAAAATGAACCTAGGCACGCTCTCAATGGGACCACAACTTTGTCTTTTTTTGCCTCCTTTGTTTTTTTTAAAAGAATGACTGTAGGTTAAGCCGTTACCGTTACAATACGCAACAACAAACTGTTTTTGTTGAAAACGCTTCTCTAGTGAATTCCTACCAATCTCTATAGTAAATGGAATATATAAAGAATTGTGATTAATCAAATATTTCAAAGTTTGGTGTTTACTTGTGTGTGTATGGATTCAAGGAAGCGGGCGGAAGTGAGAAAATGGAAAGCAAGTTTTTTTTTTTTCCTTTCAGAAAATGAGAATGTGTGTGTATCTTTTTCAGTGTTTGGCTGATAGTTGAAAAGTAGAAGTAAAAAAGTATAATGTGTTTTTCGGTGTTTGGTTAGCGATGTGAAAGCAGAACTAGAAAAGTTGATTACAAAGTTGACTCTAAAATAATATTTAAAATAAAAATTAATTATGAAAAAAATTTGACTGCAATTAATATGCAAGTGAGATTTATATGACCATAAAATTAACTGTTTTGACCTACAACTTATTACAAATGAGATTTACATGACTACAAAATTAACTGTAATACTCTGGAAAGTGAGGAAATTGTTGTATAAAAGGGAAAAGAGAAAAGCAAAAAGAGTTTTCACATTTTCCTCTTCTGGTGTTTGGGTAAAAAATGAAAGTGAGAAATGACACTTCCACCCACTTCCTTTAATCCAAACAGACCCTCAGGAAATAAAAGAGGAAAATCGAACCCACAACCATTTCAAAGAGCAGCACAGCACTTCTCCATCTCTCTACTCTAACAAATTTGCAGATGGAAAATGAGAGAAAGCCAGACAAAAATTTTGAAGGAAGAGGATAGGACTGAGGTGAGGACATGCTGAGAGATCCTCACCAAAAAGGCTGATGAATTATTATAGCTCACCAAAAAGGCTGATGAATTATTATAGATAACTTGCTAGCATCAGCATGTGCGGTCCAGAGTTAATGGTTTTGGAATAGACAGGGCAGGTTGGCCAGTGAACACCTTTGAAACTCCATACAGGCCCAGCACTTAGTCTTCAATGTCTCAGTACTGACAACAGCAAAATACTCATCAGAGACTGACACAGATAACTGATAAATGACTTAAGATATAGCAAATAGGGCTAATTTGCAGAATAATCCCTCAAATGCCAACAACATCCAAATAGCAAATTGCTGTGAGGGGAAATGCAAAATATACTTTTTACGGTATTTAAACGCTACTAACAAAACAATAATGAAACATTGCGGCATTATTAAAGCAATTTCGCATATAAAAGTAGTGTTGACATTAAAATGAGAAATCTTTGGCCATCCAATTAAGAATCAAAGTTTCTCCTAAGTTATTTCTGAAGTATGTATATATGATCAAGGAATAGTTCAGGCATTGTTCAAACTATTAACAAATAGCTAAGCTTTTGTTTCTCCATTGGGTGGGAATAGTTTTCACAAGCAGCTCACATGCTAAAGGTCAGTGATGGTGGAAATTGACAAGGAATCCTATGAAAGGGACTTTATTTATGTCACAAGGAGAGCAGGAAAAACAAGCTCAGTATAATAAACAAGCTTCAATGAAACATGATAAATATCACAAAAGTCACTGACAAAAAATTCTATTTTTCTGTTTCACATTTGTAACCAGTTTTTTGAAAAGGAAAGAGAGGGAAGGCTCAAGATCAAGTTAGCATCACAAGAAGTTAGTCACAGTAGCAAGGAGGCAAGAGCCAAACAAGTTGTCAGGAAATAAAAATAAGCAGAGTATTATTGAGTAGTGTCCAAGACCTTCACTTTGGCTCTTCCTCTGTACTAGAGACTGACTTCTCTACTTTTTCAGTACACTTTCCCTCCCCCAAAATTTGGCCTACACCTTGATGACAAACCCCTTGATTGTCTCATCCAACCAGCACAACTTGCAGCCAAAGGGGTTGATTTTAAGTTGGCAACTCTTTGATCATGTTGTTCTCTCAATCAATTGGGATTGATACTATCACTCTGTGTTCATGTGTAAATATGCATCAGACTTTACAAATACAGTCCGGAAAGTCAAAATACCCATCGAGTACGGTCAATCTAGAGTTCTATACCTAATGCATGACATAAACGTAACCTTTCATTTTAAGTGATTACAGCCACGTCTATCTTAAAACAAGTCGCACATTAATGGTGGTTGGTCGCTGATCTCTGTTTGGACCTTCTAATGAACATAACAAGAGATGCTAATTGTAATGTGACTAGACATTATCGAAACAGCTCAAGAGCCTAACTCTCCTTAAATTGTGTTTCCCGTCTCGACACAACAGAGCTACAACTATATTCTGGATGTATGACATATTTAAAGATGAAGCAGTCAGCTGAGTGTCAAATATCATCGCATGAAATGTAGATCAATGTTTGTTGCTAAAGTGCTGCAATTGGATAGCTAGGTTGCTACGCTTTTTGAAGAACCTCAATGAGAAGGATGGGGCCACAGCCTTGAAACAAGGAAGATGTTCCCATGTTACTGAGAGTTGGTCAAAAGTTTGAGGGATGAGAGAATTGAACTGAGAGAACAGGATGAGATCTAATCCCAAAAGGTTTCGTGCATCATTACAGATCTAGTTGCCATGTGCAGCAACACTTTTATTAGGAATAGAGGGGACAGGTTGGGCAGTTGAGCTTCTTGCGAACAGTTTAAAACCCTAGGCCCAGCACCAAGCCTAAAAATAAAAAGAGCATCAGAATCATGATGGGGATGCAAGCAGCAAAAGAGCAAAAGAACAACCTAAATCATCCAAGGAGATGGTGAGAACAAAGGACATTGTGAATTGGGTAGGGTCGGGTTGGGTTCAGCCCCTAATCTAGATGGATCATATTACATACATCTAAACACAAGCATAAATCAACAAGAACTTGATTTTAAAAAGATTTAGTTATGCTTCCCTATCTAAAGTTAAAACTTCTACATCCATCAAAATAAGAAGTGAAGCATGTTACTGGAACCAATCAGGTCCATAGAAGCACTGATCTGGGAAGATGTCGGGTTGTAAATTACAAGCCCAAAACAGGGACCAGAAGTCACACAAAATATTGTATGAAAAAACAGACTCATCATAACAATAATCTACCAATCACCCCAAGGACAACAACAACAACAGTTGATACTATCTAACATCAGAAATGAGCAGAATGAGTTTTTTCAAGAAACATTTAGAGATCTGCATTTCTACAACATCTTCTTTTTTCTTCTGTTAAAATGAAGAAAGATAGCATGGAATTGTGTACATGAATCAAAACTTCTGACAAGAGTTGATGGAAGAATTATTTGAGCAGATAAGTATCTAATAGTAAGCTGGGTGTCCTTACGTTACTCTCCCTTGAGATAGATGATTATGTAAGATCAACTGGCTTGTTCTTGTTTCGAAGGGGATGGCGTGTCTTCAGTTTGCTGGCTTGAATCT
Source organism: Agave tequilana (assembly GCA_038442645.1). Classification (NCBI taxonomy): domain Eukaryota; kingdom Viridiplantae; phylum Streptophyta; class Magnoliopsida; order Asparagales; family Asparagaceae; genus Agave; species Agave tequilana. Next base: position 27,297 of record JAVJIF010032835.1, read on the forward strand.
ACACTATTAAGTTCAGCTTGTCTAAGTGCCATCTCTTTGTGATGCAATGCCTGCTCTTGCATCGCTTTAATCATCTCCTTCATTTGTTTTTCCTCTTTGTCGAGTTGCATGTTCATAATCATGTGAGCATTTTTGTCAATTGGCTTCAAGTACTCCTCAATGGAGGATTCCTGAAGATGAAGAAAATGAATTTTAGACTGCAGTCAGTTTTCCTTATCAGCATTGAAGATTTCAAGGAGATTTTAAAACATTATTTCCCAGGTGTTTCAGCAAAATATTTAGAGAAGTTAAAATGAATTAGAATAAAATTTAAAAGAAAGGTCTGACAAAAAAGGTTGCATTATATAAAATATTATCAATCTTATATAAAATCATATCAAAGATTTATTCGTCCATAATTCCCAAAGGATGTGTTTGTTTTCATTGAAACTTGAGATTGTGAAGCTGAGCTGCCAAATACTTCTTGGGATAGGCCAGCATCTACGCATTTTTGGTTGCATAAGCAAATTCTGGTTGGTGCCTCCTCGCACCTCGAGGGCTCCTCAAGTTACAAAACCATCCCACCTATTTTCTAGAGCAGTAGAAAGGAGCTTGCTGAACTTGTTTTCAATAGAAACATCCTAAGCAGCAATAACAATAACAAAGCCTTTATAACAATTTTTTTGGGTCAGTTACATGAATCCTTTTCTCAATAGAGCCATTTGCATGTCCTTGATTGCCTCCATCCAAGTTCGTTTACGCCTCCCTCTAGTCTTTATTGTCCCATTAACTATGATCCAATTACTTTCTTAATTGGTACACTTAGTAGCTTACATTGACATGCCCAAACCATCTCAATCAGTTCTCTCCCATTTATCTTCAACGCGAGCAAAGCTTCTGCATTCATTTCTTATCTCTTAGTGTATTTACACTTGCTAGTTTGAAATGATATGCTCAAATCTCCCTGGTTTTATCATCAATACGAGCAAACTGATTTTCTACAGATGCACTTCTTGTGTATCTATCTCTTGGTATGTTATCAATCTATTTCAACATTCACATTTCTATTACACTCATTTTTGGACATGTTTCTTATTGTCCAACATATGAACCATAGAGCATTGCTGATCTTGGTCTTTCTGTCGAAGTTCTATAAAGTTTTCTTTTCAATTTCATCGGAATCTTATGATCACATAAAACACCAGAGGCACTTTTCACTTTAACCATCTAAGTTTGATTCTATTAATCACATGCTACTTCAATTCAACTATCTTAATAAATAATTAATTCAAAATAATAAAAATAAGCACTTTAGATATTTCTTGACCCCCAATAAATACTATATGTTCATTTCTTCTCACCAATTTGCTAAAATTACATGCCACATATTCTATTTTCATCCTACCAGCTTTAAATCCTTCAATTTCTATAGCTTTTTATTCATCTCTCTAGTTTAGAACTTATCTCTTCTTAGTCTCATCAATTAATACTATATTATCAGTAAACAACATGCACCATAGAACTCTTCCTTAATATTTCTAGCAAGTTCATCCAATACTAAGACAAAAATATAAGAACTTTAGTGATAAGGAACGGCTTAGTGCTTTCACTCTAGTTATTGCTCTATATATATTTTTAATCATATCATTATACCTACTAGATGCTTGTTTATTTTTTCCCCTAAAACTCATCACATTACCTCCATAGGGACCTTATCATAAGCTTTCTCTAAATTAATGAAAATCATATGTCAATTTTTTTTCATCCCATTCTCTCTCCATCAATCGTTTTAGTAAATAAATATCTTCCATGGCTGAAATCCCAGGCATAAAAATCAAATTAGTCTTCAAAACCAGATATGCTTATAAGCTTAATTCCATGATAGTTTAAGCAACTATTTTAAAATGTAGTGTCATAAAAAACGGCCCGAGTAGGAACCACCCTAGGAGCGCAAGCCCGTTCGATTTATAAAACACTAGTTATAAGTGTTTATTGCTTCTATTTCCAAAAGGGCTTTCTAGAAAAATGCTTTTGTATAATAAGATGTTTGGTTATTTAAAAGTTTTAAGTGCTTATCAAAAAAAATGTAATTATTTAAAATAAATTTATCGGAGGTATGATAGAAATGAATGCGCGAGAAAAAAACTTTGATAAAATTCATAACCTTTAGCAAGAGAAATAGAGATAAGAATCCAGAGATAAAGAAGTCAATTAAAGGTCATATTACGTGAGAGATCATGGAACAGAAAAATAAATAGAGAAAAAAGGAGATAAGCTTTTGGCTTTTCTGATTAAGAAGCCAAATTTTATGGCTTCTCAAAAAAGCAACTTTTTGACGTTTAGAGTGTGTTTGGTGTTGCTTCTAAAAAGTGTTTCTGCGGATTTTAAAGCAAATAAATTTTTTTTACTAAAATTTAAATGTTTGGTAATGGATTCAAAAGGGACTTTCTTAAAAAAAGCATAAGCCAAAAAGTTGTGCTTTAAAGAAACCAAAAAATCTAGCTTTCCCAACTATAGAAGTAGAAGTCAACCCATAATGACCTCCTATTTTATCGCCTATTCTTTCTCTCACATGATCTATCAAGCAATCTAGCCATTGACTAAAACTTCTGATTTTTTTTATGTGTATCTTCCTCACGAATCTTATCTATCACTCTCTCCAACATTAATTCTTAACCAAGTTATATCTAACAAATTATTTCAAATAGAAGTTTTTATTGATTTTAAAATTTTAAAATAACCAGATATGATAAACCTTCTGAAAGTCCTTTTTCTAAAAGATGTTTTTGGATAAGTCCTTTTTTCTAAAAGGACTTGTCTCTAAGCACAAGCAACACCAAATGCACCCCCAACAATCTTTTTGTAAGACGGTTACCAAATATTTAATTTTGTTGAACAAACACTTAATTGCTTTAAAAGATGTGACAACACTTATGAGAAGCAATGTCAAACACACCTAGTGTCTCTAAGGGCGTGTTTGGCATTGCTTGTGCTTATAGAAGTACAAAAACAAAACAAAAAGGATAAACCTAATTCAAAAGCATAGAAATGGATTAACCACAAAATAATAGCAAACAAGAAAAGAGACATGGAGAAACACAGGGGACCCTAAGGTTTATGTCAACTTGTGGCATAACAGGGATGATTACAATATAAACAGAAGATGAAAGCAAAAGGTTATGTCCTCGTTAATATCTGAACCAGTCTGATACAAGTGCTTTAAAGATAGTCTTTAAGACATGGTAATGCAAAATAAATGACACTATTAGGCTATGAGCAATAGGAATTGCGGAGTAACCTAACATATTTTAAAATTATCAACTTTAATGTTATACCATTAATCCGATCATAGTTGTCCATTATCATCAATAGGTTTGCATAATAGAACTCAAGAGTCAAGAAACACACAACACTAAGGTTAATATCTGAACCAGTCTGATACAACTATACAAGTGCTTTAAAGATGGTCTTTAAAACATGGTAATGCAAAAATAAATGACACTATCAGGCTATGAGCAATAGGAATTGCGTAGTAACCTAATATATTTTAAAATTGTCAACTTTAATGCTATGCCATTAATCCGGCCATAGTTGTCCATTATCATCAATAGGTTTTGTCTTGATGTCAGATGAGATGTCCATAGTTGTCCATTATCAGAAAATAGGTTTCGTCTTAATCATTATCTCAATATCTCAATTACCAGATGAGATGGCACACAGAAAACCCTTTGGTTACTAGAAGTCTTACTTCTATCACTTCCCATGCTGCTATTTACTACATCATTAAGTATTCATGCATACACCAATTAGGCAAGTGTCCCATAAAATTTTCGGTACCAGGGCATAGAATTTTGAGGTCCAGCCCCCCCCCCCCCCCCCCCCCCCGAGCCCATGAGACCTTTCTTCTTGACAATAGGGAAGGGATGTAAACAATCATACTAATAAACTTATAAGTACCACTGGCACCGCCAGCTAAACAGATTTACATAATAGTACTCAAGAGTCATAGAACACATAACACTAATTAAGGTTAATATCTGAAACAGTCTAATACAAGTGCTTTAAAGATAGTCTTTAAGACATGGTAATGCAAAAATAAATGGCACTATTAAGCTATGAGCAAGAGGAATTACGTAGTAACCCAATATATTTTAAAATTGTCAACTTTAATGCTATGCCATTAATTCGGCCACAGTTGTCCATTATCATCAATAGGTTTCGTCTTGATGTTAGATGAGATGTCTGTTATCAGAAAATAGGTTTCGTCTTAACCATTATCTCAATATCTCAATTATCAGATGAGATGGCTCACATAAAACCCTTTGGTTACTAGAAGTCTTACTTCTATCATGTTGTCATTTACTGCAGCATTAAGTATTCCAACATACACCAATTAGGTAGGTGTCTCATAAATTTTCTGTACCAGGGCATAGAATTTTGAGGTCCAAGGCTCCACCCCCCGAGCCCTAGAGACCTTTCCTCTTGACAATAGAGAAGGGATGTAAACAATCATACTAATAAACTTGTAAGTACCACTAGCAGTGCTAGCTACACAGATTTGCATAATAGTACTCAAGAGTCAAGAACACAACACTAATTAAGGCTAATATCTGAACCAGTCTGATACGAGTGCTTTAAAGATAATCTTTAAGACATGATAATGCAAAATAAATGCACTGTTAGGCTATGAGCAATAGGAATTGCGGAGTAACCCAATATATTTTAAAATTGTCAACTTTAAAGATATGCCATTAATCCGGCCATAGTTGTCCATTATCATCAATAGGTTTCGTCTTCCTAGAAACTTATTCTTCCTCGCAGGGGGTGCCAACTAATTAGATGGATCAGGTTCCCGGGTTAGGGTCCTGCATAGAGGAAAGACCAATAACTTGCCAATCTACTAAACATCATTATCACTTGACCTATACCTGAAGTGGGTTAGACATTTGGAGCCCTAACTGGCATTCCAGACCCACATACAAACTTAACAAGCCCCAAGTACACATGAAGCATTTAGTTTCTACTATTTGCTCGTAAAGCGGCAAAGATAAAGCTTAGTAGTTATAGACTTATAGTGTATGTGAGTATTAGAAAATCATCCTTACAAGGTATGATAGATTTCATCAATACTTTAAAACTCAATTGTATGGGTTATAGTGTTTAAATTTTCATTCTCCTATAGAAATTCATCAATGACTCAATAAGTCATGACTCATGAGGAATCTATCTTCCCATGGCTGATTTCACTAGCTTGTCATAGGGCTTGACCCTCAATATTGTGTAACAAAATTCCTCTTCACGCCCATATTTGGGAGGTCATCATAAACATAAGGACCTTATGATATTTTCTTCACTTTTCAACAATATGTTTCTAGTTGCTTCTTTTAGAACTATGTTCCCATATCTATCAGCAAATTTTTCCAACCCAAGTTAATTATTGTTTGTTTGTAAGACTTGCTTTTTATGGTATATGCTGGAGAAAAAACAATGAAATACATATTCTACTTGGTACTACTTTGAAGGGCACACTATATATTAAAAGAGATATCATGCAGATTCACAGATAGATGCAGAAGGCAAAACAATTAGGTGGAATCATTACCATAGGTCCATAGCCATTAAGAAAAGTAGATGGGAAAGGGGGGGAAGGCCAGGCATAATCACCTAGTACTATTGTGTGTAAAGTGTGTAATATTTGACTTGTACACACACACACACACACACACACACACACACACATAATGGTGGGAGTTCGGGCGGGCTCTAGGGCAGGCGATTCTGATGATGATCCTGATGATGGTGATTCTGATCATCTTCAGCGGCAAGGCTTGAGAGAAAACTTTAATGGCAATGCAGGGGCTATGGAAGATGGTCTCTGGGTCCAGGTTCATCGAAGGCACAGGGGGAAAGGAGGGTTTCAGAGGAAGAATTTCAATGGAACAGTGCCAAATGCCTTCTCCGATCAAGAGACGGGGCAGAGGGAGTCTTATACAAAAAGGAGTGAGGGTAAATCCATATAAAAACCTAGAACTTTTGCTGAGGGATCTGGCCCTAGCTCTACTGATGCTCAGCAGGCTGGAACTCCTGCCAATTTCAAGCCTTGGGGGTTATCTAAAGAGAGAGGATCTGCCGAGTCTCATCCTTTGAAAGTTCAAGCTAGATTAGGTACGCATACTAAGCTTCACTTTGCTCCTGGATCCACCCCAATTTCATGGAAAGATATTTGTTTGCTTGGTAGGAAGCTTGATGATATCAGCAGACTGACTTTTATTCAACCCTCTAAACTTGCTGATGGGGATTTTGTAGCAAAAAATTGACAAATCAGAGGTTGAAACCAATGCTCGGAAGTGGGAGAACACTATTGTTGGCTATGTCTAAGGGGATAAACCCTTCTATTCCCATCTCAAGGCATGTGTCATTTGGCTATGGAAACCAAGCTGCTCACTAGAAATACATTCAAGAGAGAATGGTTACTTTTTCTTCAAATTTGCCAGTAAAGAGGAATGTAGCAGGTCCATGGTTATTTGATGGTAGATTAATGATCTTGAAACAATGGACTTCTAATATAGGATTGGAGAGAGATTTACTTTCTTCTGTTCCTGTTTGGATAAGATTCCAAAGTCTTCATTTGAAGTTCTGGTCTCAGAGTGTACTGAGCAAGCTCACTAGCTTGGTTGGGGTCCCCCTCTATATGGATAAAGCCACCACTACACTTGAGAGAATAGCTTATGCATGGTGCTTTGTTGAGATTTCTGCGCATGCTCCCTTTAAGAAATTTGTCTGGTTGGAAATGGAGGGAGAGAAGTCCAAGATTGATGTTGAATATGAATGGGTTCCTCCTACATGCTCAAAATGCAAGTGTTTTGGACATCTTAATTACCAATGTCCTACTAAGGAAATGTGGAGACCAAAAGAACCACTTAATACAGTTATCCCCCCTATATCAGTAGTATCTGATTCTAAATTTTGTGATGATGGAGACGCTAAGAAGCATAATCCTGGGCAATGCAATGGGAATCCAATCTATCAGGTTTCTGACCATGCTGTTCAGAAATTTGTGGACACATCCACCTGCACTGACCAGCAATCCCTGTCACATGTATCAGCTAATGTAAACATGTTCTGATACTACAATATCTGATCCAGTATCAATCACTTCAGTTGCTGTTTGTGTTGCTCAGAACAATGAAGAATCAGTCCTAGTTTCCAGTGTTGATCCCTCACATGTATCAGCCCATGTCACTTGTTCTGATATTACTATATCTGATCAAATACCAGTTCCCTCAATTGTTGTTTCAGATACTCCCAGATATAAGCAACAGCAGAGTACATCAACTTTTGTATCTGATGTATCTGATTCAGTGCATGCTATGCAACAAGATATACCAGACTCAACCTATGTGGATAACAAGACTCAGGGCCCTGCTATTGTATCAGCTGGTGCTGCTGCTGGTTTTGTTTCAGTATCAGGCCAGGCTGGTTCATCTCATAGTGTGAACAAACAAGTATGCAATTATGCTACTGATAACTCTCTCCTACTTGGCTCCAATGTTACTGAGGAAGTATCTGCAATAACTGTCTGTCCATTACCTGAAAATATTACTGTACAAAATCCAGATTGTCCTTTACCCGAACAAATTACTGTTCAAAATCCAGACTGGGTTAAAGAGCTGGGAGAGTGTGTCAGAACAAAGGAAGCAAAAGCTAAAAGCAAGGGTTAAGTTCAAGCTCCTGCTGCTGTCCCCAAAAGGAGTTTGAAAAGTAATAAAGGGACCCGCAACTTATCCCAATGACTATTTTGGCCTGGAATGTTAGAGGTCTCAATAAGCCTATTAGAAGAAGAGATGTCAAAAAACATATACAAAGCTTATCTCCCTCTATTGTTGCTTTATTAGAGACCAAGGTTAAGGAACAGCTTTCTGAGAGAATCCTATCTTATATTCCAAAAGGTTGGGCTTATAGCAACAACTATGCTTATAGTATTAGTGGTAGAATTTGGGTGTGTTGGATCATGATGTATGGAATTGTAATGAAATTGCTAAATCAAGCCAGCATATTAACCTTTTGGCAAATAATAAGGGTGGTTTCTTTGGGATAATCACTTTTGTTTATGGGGAAAACTAGCAATCAAGGAGAAAGGCCATGTGGGCTGATCTCATTAATATTGCTTCTACTTACAATCACCTATCTTGGATGTTAGTGGGTGATTTTAATGTTGCTAGATACAGTGATGAGAAGATTGGGGGGGAGGCCCTTCTATACCACAATTGCATGACTTTAATGACTTCATTGACTCTTGTGCACTGCCAGATATCAAATACTCTGGAGGCAAATGGTCCTGGCACAATAAATCAACTGGGAACAAGAGGATAGTAGGAAGGTTGGATAGAGTGTTGTGTAACACACCATGGATTCATCTACTGCCATGTTCTCATTATGAATATCTCTCTCACTCTTCAGTGATCATTCCCCAATATACATGCATCTTCGGATAAGCAGCAGCCATGTAAGAAACCCTTCAAATTCTTTCACTACTGGATGAAATGCACAGGTTTTCAAGGGATTGTGAAGAAGGCATGAGAGGTTAGCATTACTGGTTATCCATTATACAAGCTTGCTACAAATTGAAGGTAGTTAAAAGGGCATTCAAATCATGGAGTATACAGGAAGAGCTAAACAATCCCCATATGAGAGCTTCAAGGATTAAAAAGCAACTAGATTAAATCCATATCAAACTCATCAGTGATCCTCTAAATCCTACCATCCACAAAGAAGAAGAGCTATTAACTGAGCAGCTTAATCATTGGCTCTCTCTAGAAGAAAGTCAGCTAAGGCAGAAGTGTAGAATTGACTGGTTATGTCTGGGGGATAAAACACAATTCTTTCATGCAATGGTTAAAGTCAGGAACTCAAAAATAAATTAAATCAATTGATTGATCCAAATGGTGCTCATCTCAAAAGCATTACAGAGATCAGGAAGGCTGCTCTCACTTAAATTAATGATCTATTCTCTCAAGATAACTATTGGAATGCTTTTCCCAAGCTGGTTGTAAAAAGGAAACTAACTCCAGCAGCAGGCAGTTGGCTCATCAGACTAGTCACTAAAGAAGAATTAAGCAAGCTCTTTTTAGCTTCATGCAGAGAAAGCTCCAGGTCCTGATGGATTCACTACTGGTTTCTTTCAAGAGAATTGGAGCTTGGTGGGAAAGGAAACTACAGAACCAATCATATCCTTCTTCAGCTCAGGTAGATTGATTCAAGAGCTTAATCATACTTTTATTGCTTTAGTCTCTAAAAGCCCTGATGCCATTCATCTTAATGACTTCATACCCATATCTTGTTACAATACTTTAGACAAGTTTATAGCAAAAATCTTGGCTAATAGGCTATTATCTGTTATTGAAGGGCTAATATCTGATAATCAATGTGCATTCCTCACGGACAGGCTTATCTCTGACTGTTTCCTCCTATCTCATGAGTTAGTGAGAGACTTCAACAAACCTATAGGAGCAGAGCTTGTACCAAAATTGATTTGAAGAATGCCTTTGACAGTATAAATAGGGAGTTTGTCTATTTCATCACGCATTATTTGGAATTTCCCCCTGTTTGGATCAACTGGATCAAGGAGTGCATCCAAAAGCCCATGTTCTCTGTCTTGATTAATGGCTCTCCTGCAGGATATTTTGGTAGCTCAAGGGAATTAGAAAAGATAATCCTATCTCACCCTATATATTTGTTATCATCATGGAGTTTTGGACTGTTCAAATGGACCTGGCAATTGCCTCAGGGACTCTACAACCACCAAAGAGAGAGATGCCAGTTGTAGTATCACATTTGATCTTCGAGGATGACATGCTCATATTTTGCAAGGCAAATAAGAAAAGCTTCAACACCATCAATTCTCTTCTTGATAGCTTAGCTATGAAAAATAGTCTGACCATTAACAGGGAAAAAAGAAAACTATTTTTGAGTAAAGTGTGCAAAGAGAGAGAGAAGCTTGCTGATTTGATTCAAATACCAGTTGGTTGCTTCCCAGTCAGACATTTGGGGCGCCCTCTGAGCCAAAATTAACTTAAAGCCAAGGATTGTGCTGCTTTAATTGACAAATTTAGGAATAACATTGAGGGATGGATGCTAAGTTATTATCGTTCTCTGGAAGGGTTGAACTGATCAAATCAGTGCTTACTAGTGTGCTTGGATTTTGGTTTCAAACTTTCAAACTACCCGTCAGTTTGTAAAGAGTTGGAAAGATTAGAAACAAACTTCTTATGGAAGGGTAGTATGCATGCTTGGAGCTGGACTGCGATTTGTAAACCTAAACATGAAGCGGGTGTAGGCATCAGAAGGGCGTCAGAACTTAATACTGCTGAGGCTGTAAAATTATTTTGGAGATTCTGTACCTCTCAGAAATTATGGGCACTTTGGATGAGAGCTAATTACTTAAAAAGGAGCTCCAGTTAGTGCAGTCGCTTGCTCAATCCTGGATGCTGGTACCTGGAAACCTATTGTCCAGTATAAGGAAGCTGCTCTGCATAGAATGGTTAAGAAGATTGGCAATGGCATTGACACTTCTCTATGGTATGATAATTGGCCCAACAACTCCTCTTTGCTTGCTATGTCAGGATTACAACACCCTCCTGCCTTCTCTAAAAACTGGACAGTCTCTGAAATCTTGGAAGATGGTGAGTGGAGCATGAAGTTAACTGATCTGGAGTTCAATCCTTGATGTTAAACCTGACAGTGGAGTAGACACATGGCACTGGACAGATACGGCGAATAGAGCATGTAGATTGTTTTCAGCTTGGGATACTACCAGGATTCGGGGTATTGCTTTTCCTTTTTACCAGCTGGTTTGGGTCCCTACAACGTCACCAATGTGCTTTAAGAGCTTACACAACAAGCTACCTACCTGTGACACCTTGTTGAGTATTGGTGTAATAAATCAAAACCAATATGCACTTTGTTCATCTAATGGGGAGACCAGAGATCATCTCTTTTTCAGCTGTCGTTTCTCATCCTATATCTGGAGTTTATGTAGATTAAAATTGGGGCTACTTGCAGGTGCTAATGACACCTTGATTGAGGAGGCCATTGAATTACAGAACAAATTTAAGGGCAAGAATAGAAGGATTGCTTTAGCCAGGTTGATGTTTAGAGCTGCAATTTGACACATTTGGAAGGAGAGGAACTCCAGAATTTTTCAAAAGCTTGTTACCTACAAAGTTGCAGTATTCAGGAGATTATATGAAGATGTGCACCTGCTTCTTAAATTTTGCAATTGTCCTGGTGATCCAAATGATCCAATTTTGAACAATTGGAGCTGATCTATTCTTTTAACTTTATGTTATTTTTTGTGATCAGATTTGTACTTCTGAGATTGAATATGTGGGCGATAGCTTTGGGTCAATCTTTGCTCCTTACTTAGCCTACTATAGTAGAGGGTGACGACTATGGTCCTCTCCCCTCTCTATAGTTAGCTAAGGTTAGGATCAGGAGTAGCCTAGCTTTCTTGTAATCTTTGTGCATTCTTGCTACTCAATAAAATTATCTTTACCTTTCAAAAAAAAAAAAAAAACACACACACACACACACACACATATATGTATGAGAATATATTTCAAGGCTACTGTGTGTGTAAATGCCAAGTTGGTTAATTACAATGTGTGTGGGACGCTTAATGCGTAAGCAAGATTTTTCTTTTTTTTTTCTTGCTGGCGGTTTTGGTGGGTGGATGGGTGTGTTTGGGGGTGGGGGAGGGGGTGTTTAAATGGTAAAGATTTAGCTATCAAATTCATGCCTGTTGTGTTATACTTAACCAACTTAGGTCTCAAATTCTAGTAATTCTATGATTTCCAAAATCTAAAATACAATGTGTGTAACACTTAAACCAACTTAGGGCTGAACTCTCTATTCTAATCATTCTATGATTTTCACAAACTAAAATAATAGATAAGTATCATTTGTTAGAAACAAAATTTACTCAAAGCCCCCCCCAAAAAAAACCAATACTAGATGAATAGAACTTATGTGGCATGACACAGTTACAAGACACAAAAATAATTCAATATGAAATAGTGTATACAACAAATTATAAGAACCTAAGATATATATATGATGTGAAACAAAAGTGGGGGGACTAAGAATTTTGGGGAAAATGAGAGATGAAAAAAAAATAACTCAAGATTACGTAACAGATAAATGAAAAGGCATTCCACCTTCCTGAACCTCACGCCGTTTCACACCGCACGCTCCTCGATCTTGACCTCACGCCACTTAACGCCGCACGCTCAATCTTAGCTTCACAGTTAGGACTTCACATACTGCCATGGGCGGCAAGCCCCTCAAAGGAAATAACCCAAACAATTTTTCTCAAAATTCTAGTATATTTTCATTAAAAGCAATGGATCCTTTAAATAGACCTACAAGTCTTAACTTTTCACCGCATAACCGATGTGAGACTAAACATGAAAAAAGACTAAATAAATAAAGAAAAAACACAATAAACTCACAAAGAAATTAGATTTCTCTCATAAGATTGATGTCCCCATCATTCTCATTCTCGCCGGGTGAAAAGAACTAGACCCCGTCGAGTATACATGAGGTGGTGATGGCACGACACTAGGTCTGGATCTGAAACTGTAGTTGTTGATCTTGCTAGATATGTTGCAGATGTGATTGATGGAGATGTTGCTATAGAGGTTGTTGAGATTTTTGGTTATTAAGGAGGTTGCTGAGGTTATTGAGGAGGTTGCTGAGGAGGAGATTGTTGGGATCTTTGGCTGTTGAGGAGGTTGTTGGGGAGAAGAATATTGAAATCTTTGACTGTTGAGGAGGTTATTGTGTAGAGATTATACAGATCTTTAACTCAGATTCTCATTTTGTGGAGGGGATTTGATTTTGTGACTAAGATAGGATTTGTGGTAGAGAGTTGAGAGATTGAATGAAAAGATAGGTTTTTTTCTTTGGAATTTTGACAAAAGAGATGAAAAAAGTGAATGAAGTAACAAATTGCACCAGCTCCTCACCGGGATTACCAATTCATTTCAATATTAGCAATGAATGGTTCAAAAAATTGTACCGATTTCACATCAAAAATCTTTTCACAAAAACTTGTATTACAATTTAATTTTCACCACTCATTACTTTTTCCTAACAATGCTCGGATACCATATTGATGTGAAACAAAAAAAGAGATCTAAGGATTTTGGGAGAAGATGAGGGATGAAAAAATAGTTGAGGACTCATGGTTACCTAAGGGATGATGAAAAGGCTTTCCACATTCCTAGGCCTCACGTCGCTTCACACCGCACGCTCCTCGATCTTGACCTCACGCCGCTTGACGTTGAACACTCGATCTTAACTTCACAGTTAGGGCTTCACACCCTGCCATGGGTGGTAAGCCCCTCAAGGGAAAATAATTCAAACAATTTTTTCTCAAAATTCTAGTCTATATTTATTGAAAGCCAAGTAGTCTTTAAATAGGCCTACAAATCTTGACTTTTCACCACATAACCGATGTGGGATTAAACGTGAAAAAAAAGACTAAATAAATAAAAGAAAAAACACACTAAACTTAAAAAATATAAAGACTCAATTTGGTTTCTCTCATGACATTGATGTCCCCATCAACATATGGTATAGACATGCCTGAAGCCCAAAAATAGCAATATGAAGGGCCCTGTTTGAGAAGGGGGATAAGAGGGTACAAGCACACCGGCCAAGCGCCTTAAATTTTTCTTGGCATTAATTTATGCCTCTTATACTCAATAACCTTTATACCCAAAATTTTTGTCATAAGCAATTCATAATAAAATTAAGGATTTATGACAAACAATTTTACTCTTTTTATTCTCAAAACTCCTCTCATACGAAAAAAATCAAACTCAAACACGACGCGGTATGTGACATCATTGTACCCATTTCATGTTTATCCTAGGAGGCATAGAGTGTTATACCCAAAAATTGAGTATATTCTCTATTCAAGTTTCAAATGGGCCCAAGGTGAATAAAGGCACCCTATGTAACATTAACACAGATGCAGTGCCAGGACATAACGATAAGTAGATACTGTCAATATGATGAATCTGTTAAAATGAACCTAAAAGAGTACGACAAGATACGGCAAGGAATCAGCAAACAGATGAATAACTTCTATCCTTAGTTCACAAAAAAATAACGGTTTTTCATAGTTTGGTTATATGATAGATATCAACACTACATCCATTTGAATAAAATAAGACCTTTCCTTTTGAGATTTTTAATCTTTCCATGAGTGCATATTATTATCACAACTTTAGCTGAAACATGTGCTCACATTATTTATTTCCATATAACCTATTGGAATAATATATTTTTTTAAAACAGTAAAGTCTATCATGAAGAAACAAAGAAAAATCATATCATAGTGTGTACAAGTCCCGGACATGAATCCAAGAAGTACCAAAAAGTGCTTGGAATTAAGAATATATGATAAAATATGAAGATAGGCTACAGAATTTGCCTGATACATATACAAAGATAAAAAAGAAGTTTGAGACAGATACATACTTGATGGAATTCATAATAGAAGTGTTTGTTCTATATAGAAGATACCTAAAACCATTCCTAGACACCATTGAAGTATTAACTATAGCTTTGCAAGATCTCACAGTGCACATTAAGGAATGACTATCATAGTATTTGATAAGCAAGAAGCATCTCCTGGGTCAAAGAGCGAGGAGTTAATAGAAAGCTTCCCTTTGACCCTGAGTTCCCAGGTCTGACTCTTTTTTGGGGATGTATTGTTAGGAGAGAATTAGGCTGGGTGCAGTTATATAGGTTCTGTCTGCAGCATCTGTAACATGCTTGACTCTGCTTATAGTTATATGCCAAAAATTAGCCATCAGAGTACAAAAGTCTCCTTGTTAAGCTTACAGTTTCTTCAAGTTTACGATTAAGTGCTTGCATCTCCTCCACCATGCGGCGAACCTCTGATAAAATAGCCTGTTCTGGAATTTTTCTCAATTCAGCCTTCTTCACTTGTGCCTAATCAGAAAAAGAAACATAGAATATCAACTCATCACCAAGTAGTCAAAGTTTAAGGAAAAAAGGTAATAACTTCACAGGCTCATATTCAAATGACTTAACATGAAACTTAAAACTGCATATGCATGAGAGTGAACATGCAAGCATGTGTGAGCACCTAAAGTATCCATGCATGTGTGTTAATGAACTGTAATAATGTGTGTATGCCGCAAAGGTGCAAAGTCATTGTCTTGTAATAGATTTCTCCATTACAGTATTTAAACTTTGATTTATGTTGATTCACAGAATTCAATCCTTTGTTTTGGAACAGTTCTTAGAATAATACTAAAACTCTTATGCAGCAAAATAAAAATCAGAAACTAAGATACAAATGAGCCTAAATATGTTACTAGATAATCACAAAGTTTTGTAGCGTATGTTATTGCTTCGTAGTTTGTGTTTGGCTAATCGTTCCAGGGAGAAACTTGGAGACTAGTAGAGACTAGATGGATTTACTTCAAAGTTTCTCTCTTTGGTGAGCACACTAGGAAGCGTCAGGCTTCCACATAGGATAGTTCTGTCCCTGAGGGATTTATTTTTCATTTTTGATATAAACTGAAATCCTTGTTCCCAAATGCACGGTGGCCAGTTATGTAGCACATGCACTTATCATGGAGCTGTATCGTGTCCGAAACGTGTCTGACACGCGTGTCGGACACACGTGTCGTATGTATTTTTAAGTATTTACTACGTGTCCATGTGTGGTGTCCATTTCAATATTGCCGTGTCCGTGCAACATGCCGCTGGCCACAATGCATATTTTATTAATGAAAGTCAAACATTAAACTATGTTGGAACCTGAAAAGACACTATTAAAAAAATGTAATGCCACTGAATCGACATGCTTTTATTAATCTATTATTTGAGTTTCTTCAAACAAAAAAAAACTTTCAAAAACGAAAGGGAAAACGCAAGGGGTTAATTTATCAAGTTTCCAGCAATCTGAAGAATTTGTTTCTGGATTTTAACTTGGTTTTGCTAGTTTCTTTTGGCCAAACACAACCTTGTTTGAACTTGTATTCATATAACCAACTTGGCGTTTACACAACCTTCAACCAATAAACATCAGTGTTCCCCAGTAAATAACTGAAACTTGGAACTTTTCAATGATGGTGAATCATATCAGATAACAGATATGGTTAGCGTTGAAAACCCCCAAAATGTTCTCTATTTGTTTCAAATTAAAGACGTTTAAGTCATAAGAGAGCGCAGCATTAAAACAAACAATCACCTCATTGATTCCGTTCCAGTTTTGAACAAATTAATATTTTATATGGTGATAGTACAGCGACCAATTATTAACCTAGATTTCACAAAACTTACATGATTTTTTCATGCTTTTAGAATACTAACATGAACTTCGTAAATATCAGATATTACCAAAACTTGTCCTAGAAATTCCCACTAAACTACCATCTGTTAGAGGTCTGTTTGGGAGAGTCACATGCTAATCACATAACCAATTTTGATAAAGATATCCTTTCTTTTCAAAAATGAAAGTTTTCATTTTGCACATGTAGACCACATCACATGTGTTCTATTCCTTTCTTTTCCTTTTTATTCCTTTTCTTTTCTTCTCTTTTCTTTATTTTGTTCTTAACCTAGCCCACCCAACCCCTTAGAGGTGGGAGGAGGCATTGGTGAACAATGGAGGGAGGGGAGGGGGAGGTGTTGAAGTGGGAGGAGGCAGTAGTAGTGAATGATGAAGAAGGGAGAGGGAGGTGGTAAGAGGAGGCAGTGGTTGCAAAAAGAGGAGTTTGTGGTTGGGAGATGAGGAGGGAGAGAAGGTGGTGGAGATATATGTGGAGACAAGAGAGGAGGGTGGGGGGGGGGGAGCTCACATTCGAGGCCCACATGGCAACCTTTCTTTTTACTTTATAGAGGCTAACATGTGGAGCCCATATATCATTCCTTCCCTCTTAATGAGGGTAGCATTTTCTTATAGATAATTGAGTAAATATTTAATAGACATTATGTGAGTCCACTAACATCTACAATGGGGTCCCCTTAAGTCAGCCTTTTAAGAGAAGACAGAAGTGTCATTCTACAGCCAACTTAAATGGCATTTCAGGAGTTAACTGGTAACTAAAAAAAATCGTGGTAGTATTTTGGGATTTACAAAGTGCATGATAGTACCAAGGAAAAGCATGTGTTTTGTGAAATGTAGGCTTAATTAAAAGATCAAGGTGGCCATTAGCCAATTATAGGTTGTATGCAGTAGTACGATATCACAACTATCAACTCTTGTCCCCAACATTTAGTGATCAAATTATGAATCATTTCTTGCTAATCAGTGCCATTAAAAAACCATCTTGTTTCATACCAAAATTTGTAAATCCTTTGTCATAACAACACATCAGCAATGGTATTTAATTTATTGAATCCTTCTTATAACTTCCATCAACAAAATCTTCGACCTTCTATCTTCTTTCCGAGCCCTCAATACAAGCCCTAGTTACAGTGGACCTTTAGCTCTTTATCATACATGTTTATGCTGCTTAGTTGGTTGTTCTTTGTCACCTTGTCCTCAACTTTACTTATTTTTCACCTCTTACATATCAATATGTTATTTGCATTATTCATCTTGTTGTCTTGCGCGCATTTTTCCCTGCTCATTACCCCAACAAATAAATCATTAACCAACTGGTGTTTAAATATTAATAAAATAAGAATTTTATTTTTCCCCCCCCCCCAAAAAAAAAAAATCTAATTTGAACTGTTACATCTATGTAGACAACTAACTTGTCAAACCATATGTCGATGAAGCATACAGACTCGGCATAAGGAATAAGATAGCTTGCATGCTAAGAATTTGGTACAAGATAGTATTGGACAGAATTTATCACCGATATTCAGGGAAACAAAGACTTATCCAGCAACCTCAACAAGAAAAAAAAATATGAAAAATGATATGCAATAAGATGCCAGTTGAACTTATTTAGCAGATACATCCCTAAAGGGAGATAAGAAATGAACATCTCAGTCTTATCTAAGCCCTAAAACAGCCTGGCTTTACTTATATTCAACTTATTTAGCCTATACATTCCTAAAGAGAGAAATAAACATCTAAAGACCTATGCAAGAACCAAAAAGAACTGCAGGTTGCAAAATACGTAGTTTCATAATAGAGTAGATGGAACAACCACGCCTCTTCTATTAGAGAAAAGAGTTTAAAGAGAGAATCTCCTCAACTCGGATGTCTCTTCTTGATGTGAAACAAAAGAGGGGGTCTAAGGATTTTGGGAAAAAATGAGAGATGAAAGAAAACTAACTTAAGATTACCTAATGGATAAATGAAAAAGTCTTTCACCTTTCCGGATATCACGCCGCTTCACACCGCATGCTCCTTGATCTTGACCTCACGTCGCTTCATGTCGCACGCTCAAGGTTCTAAATATCGGATATCGGGATCGTATCGGATGGGGGTTTTTCATATCGAATATCGGATATCAGGAGAGATATCGGGGATACGCGCGCATATCGAGCGTTCATATTGGACACTATATACAATGAAATATTGATAACTAAAAGTTGATTTAGTGTTATAGATATCATCTACCTAACAAAAATGATGTAATATGCATGCAAAGACAGTAAAAAATAATGTACATTTACACGCAGTCATGCAATAAATAAGTTATTACATATCGGGCGATATATCGGGTGACTTATCGGCCGATATCGAGCAATTTATCGGCCGATATTTCAAATATCGGCCGTTTTTTGCTGCAAACGATATGGCGAACGATTTCTCCATATCGTATCAGCAGCAAGCAAAAAAGGAGATATCGAACGATATCTCGGCTGACTCGGCCGATATTTAAAACAGGGCGCACACTCGATCTTAACTTCAGAGTTAAGGCTTCACACCCGCCCATGGGAGGCACACCCCTTTAAGGGGGAAAAAACCCCAAAATATTTTTTCTCAAAATTATGATCTATTTTTATTAAAAGCAATGGAGCTTTTAAATAGGTCTACAAGTCTTGACTTTTCACCACACAATTGATGTGGGACTAAACATGAAAAAAGACTGAATAAAATAAAAGAAAAAACATGTTAGACTCAAAAAACATACAGACTCAATTCGATTTCTCTCATGATATTGATGTCCCCATCATTCTCACCAGGTGGGAAGAACTCGACCCCGTTGAGTATACATGAGGTAGTGGTAACTCAATACTGGATCTGGATCTGAAATTGCTATTGAGAGTCTCAGGTACCCGTTTTATACTGTTGACTTGTTGATGCTTATGATTCACAGTTGTAGATCCGGATGACTTGTGCTTGTTGATGTCTGATGTTGTTGTTCTCATGGGGAGAGGAGAAAAAAGCATGAGAAGAGAAAAAAGAAAACAAGGGGCTTTTTTTAAAATATTTTGGTTGTGATTTTGTACTAAAGATTTGGAATTATGGCTGAGGATTTGATTTGGGGTTATGGCTGGGATTTGAGATGCGTGGTGAGAATTTGAGATAAGATAAGAGATAATGAAGAGATTGAAAAGATTTTGTAATTTTTTTGAAATTTGTGAAAAAGAAATTAATGAGATTATTTGACAAAAGAGATGAAAAGAAAGAAACAATGAATAATTCAAATAAAATTGTACCGACCTCACATCGAAAATCTTTTCACAAGAAACTTGTATTACAATTTTAATTTTATCGCTCATTATTTTTCTATAATCTTGCTCTGAAACCAAATGATGTGATAAAAAAGAGAGAGTATAAGAATTTTGAAAAAAGATGAGAAGAAAGAAAAAAAATGAATAATTCAAATAAAATTGTACCGACCTCACGTCGAAAATCTTTTCACAAGAAACTTATATTATAATTTTAATTTCATCACTCATTATTTTTCTCTAACCATACTCTGATACCAAATTGATGTGATACAAAAGAGAGAGTATAAGGATTTTGGGAAAAGATGAGAGACGAAAAAAATAACTCAATGTTACTTAATGGATAAATGAAAAGGCCTTCCACCTTTTCAAATCTCACGCCACTTCATACTGCACGTTCCTCGATCTTGACCTCATGCCGCTTCACGCTGCACGTTCCTCAGTCTTGACCTCACACCGCTTCACGTCGCACGTTCGATCTTAACTTCACAGTTAGGGCTTCACACCCCGTCATGGAAGGCACGACCCCTCAAGGGGATAAACCCCAAAATAATTTTTCTCAAAACTCTGTTCTATTTTTTTTTGAAAGCAATGTTGCCTTTAAATAGGTCTACAAGTCTTGACTTTTCACAACATAACCGATGTGGGACTGAACATGAAAAAAGACTAAATAAAATAAACGAAAAAACACATTAAACTCAAAAAGAAAATGCAGACTCAATTCGATTTCTCTCATGGCATTGATGCCCCCGTCACTTCTCTTCTTAACAAACAAGATGTTGCTAGTACTGGTTTGGTGAAAATTTGCATATTGTTGTCATTATACATGTCAAGCTCATTCCATTAGCGTTAAAATTAAAATCAATAAAATTATCAACTTCTACATATGTCTGGTTAATGAGTTGGAGCAAATAGATACGTTTGGTCATCACCCTTGCAACACAGAGAACTTGTATTCATAGTCTGTAAAAGTATATGCTAAATGAAATGCCAAATCATTTCACCGTCCATTTGATATAAACTACTTCCTTGTAGGAAGTATAGAAGATGTGAAAAAATTAGCAGAATTTATAAACGAAAAAGAAGAGATAAAATTAAACATATTTATCTTCATCAGTGCTGCACAAAAAATTGTAATTTCTTCAATATACTGCTCTTAATCAACTCGGATAATGATTGGATGCAAAGAAAGCTACATACAATATGAACATGTGAATTTATAGAACTCTTTCAAACACAAATGGAAAAATAACATAAATGGATGGACAACTATGAAATGAGAAATAAAGATGCAAAACTGACCTTTTGAATTCGTTCTTGCAGCTGCAATCTGTACGCTCTGATCCTCCTTTCTTCGTACCCAGAGAGAACCCGAACAAGAAATATCGCTTTCCTTCCATATTCCAACAGTTTATTCATGTCTGGAAAAAGTAATCCAACTTCTGGTCATTTAACACCGAAAATTTGACAAATTATTTCAAAACAAGGACACTCATCAACAATGATGCAGAAAATAATTAAGACTCTCGGGATCTACATAAAGGCCAATGTGCTAACAATTACAATTTTTTTGGCTAAATGCAGTGAGAATACAGTGGTTATGGCATAATACCCACCCACCCCCCCCCCCCCCCCCCCCCCAAAAAAAAAAAAAAAACAAAAATTTCCAGAAATCCTCTTTTAAAATTGACAGCCGTACAAATCCTACGCTTTACGTGATATCTCATATTTCTGATTGATTATTAGGGAGAATATGGGGTGAAATTTTCAGAATCTGAAGTTGATGAGATTAGGGATTAAAAAAAATTGACGAGAACACGTACCTGAAACGAGGTGAAGATCGAGGGAGGGAAATTAGGGTAATTACAAGCAAGAGAAGAGGCCAATTTGGTCAAATTTGGGGAGGGAAGAGGGCGGAGCTGCGATCGCCGGCGGCCGGAGAGGGCGGAGAAGAAGCCCTCCGTGGATTCCTCCTTTGCTAGTCGCCGTCTGAGCCTCGACACTTTAGTCCGACCCGGCCCAAAGTAGGTACGTGTCTTGGGCGGGGTCAAAAATAAGGAGGGCCCCGTAATGCAGTAGCATTTAGGCCCATAGGAGAAAATTTGATTTCCAAAAAGAAAAAACTCACCGAAAATATATAAAACTAGATTACCTCTTGTGGTGGAATCGAGGAGGAGGGAGAGAGGAGTAAGAAGGAGTGTGAAGATGGGAGAGAGAGGGGGGAAGGGAGGAGAGAGGAGCAAGGAGGGGAGGCAGGGAGTAGGGGTGGCAATTGGGTCCCGACCGACCCGATTATTGCTCGACCCGTATAATAATCGGGTCGGTCGACCCGACCCGATTATTATACAAGTTAAATTCAGACTCAGACTCGACCTAGACTTAGTCGGGTCGACCCGACCCGTTTATTAAACCTTAAACACATTTTTTTTATACTATATTACCAAATTGTTGGGTGGTATATAGTTGGTCATCACATTAAACTCGCACACTGGAGGTCACGGGTTCAAAACGCATATTTTTTTTGACAATTTAATTTAGGTGAAGGGGAGGAGGCGGGTGGCGGAGGAGATCGAGGGGAGGAGGCCAAGTTTTTTTGACAATTTAATTTAGGTGAAGGGGAGGAGGCGGGTGGCGGAGGAGATCGAGGGGAGGAGCGCGGAGGAGATCGAAGGAGGAAGGAGAGAGAGAATAATCGGGTCTAGCAGGTCAAGCGAGTCTGGCAAGATCGGGTCGACCGGACCGATTTAATAATCGGGTTAGACGAGTCGACTGGTTACGATCCAAACCCGATTAGCCCAAGGCTATCAATCCTCTGTGGCTCTTTTTTTTGGAGGACAGACGGACGGACAAAATATAAGAAGGAGTGACGGGAGAAACCTCACTTCGCTCAGTTTGATAAACATAAAATAAAATATAAAAAAATAACATAACATAACATGTGGTGGAAACCGACGAGGCAAGCGGCGGTGAAGGAGGGTTAGGAATTTGTTGGATGAGGAGGGGGAAAATGCAAGATGGAGTCACGGGAGAAACCTCACTTCACTCAATTTGATAAAATATAAAATAAAATAAAAAATAACATAACATAACATGTAGTGGACACCGACGAGGCAGGCGGCGGTTAGGGAGGGTTAGGAATTTGCTGCAGGAGGAGGGAGAGGGGTTAGAGTGGAAATAGGGGAGAGGAAGGCGGCGGGAATAGGAGAGTGGGGGGCAGGGAGAGGCCGACTCTCTCCTCTCTTAAGGAAGAAGAGGAAGAAGAAGACAGAAGAACAAAATGAATAACTTCGCTTAAGAAGTCATGGGAGAAAACCGCCTCGCTTCACTCTTGGATTTTGATGAACTGTTGTCATACAATTTAAGTTGACCCTCATGTTGCACAAATGGATCACGGTAAGCAAGAATAGAAAAGCAATAGGGCTTTCACTAATTTTGTAATTCGAGAAACCTCTTACTCATTCCAAATGATAAGATTTATATGTTGATGTAATAATTATTCCATACAAGATCCACACATAAACTAAAAGCCATTTTATCAAGATCAAAGGGAATGTGGGCTTAGGCATACCTGATTTCAGTATGAAGGGGATGCCGAAGGTTGCACGATTTCGAAGACGCCGGAGTTGAGGGAGAAGATTCTTCTCTCCAGCCACCAAGTTCTCTTCTTGATTCTTGGAGGAGATGAGGCCTCCAAGAGAAAGATTGGGTCATAGTAGTGGATAGGGAATCCAATCCATGATATTTATAAGCTCAAGGCAATTCTAGTTCAACTCATTATAGATCTAGGCCCTTAATTAATATCACGAGTTCCACACATGTAGATAAAATCCACATTATTAATTTATTTACACCAGCGGCTAAGTGTAATTGAAACGAGTTTAGACCCAAGCTATTAGGCTTGATTAATTCTTTATTGGGTCAAACAACATTGGCTTATAGAGACGGGTGTATAAATTCAATTATATTTGTATAGGCCCAAATTGATTTAGACTCTAATCCAAATAAGTCTAACAATCTCCCACTTGGGCCAAATAAGTCATACTGGAAGGATATTATACATAACTTTATGGTACCAAAACTTTAACCGTCAATAAATCACGTTTCAAAACAATCTGGTCCATTAAGTGCTCTGCCATCGAACATCACAAGTTTCAGAACCCTTAATGATATAGATCAAATGTGAACGTGTGGCATGAAAATGTCTTCTGATCAAATAAGGTACAATTTCAACTGGTTTCTACTTTATGACTCTAACGACTCTAACTTTATAACTCTAACTAATCTAATCTTATGACTCCAACGAGCCTTACTAACAAACTTAAATGCGTAAATTAAATTCAAAATGAATTTAAAGAAAGCAATTATCACTTTATTATCAGAATCAACAAATATACATAAAGTGTACTTAGAAATAATATCTGTTATATAAAATTATCCACTCTAACTAAATCAGGATATCCTCATGACTAGCCATCCCATATGAGCAACATGCTCTAAGAAGACTTCAGATGGAAGTCCTTTAATGAGTGGATCTTTAATGTTAAGAATAGTACTAACAATATCAACAGACACAATGTGATTTCGAACTTTATCCTTGATGACAAGAAACTTGATGTCGATATATTTCGACTTTTTTGAACTTTTGTCACTATTGCAGTAGAGCTCTATAGCTCTTATTGTCTCAGTGTAGTTGTAATAGCCTTTTGAATAAATCCACCATCTTTCTGCAATCAGGAAAATATAACCTGAAGTTGACTTCTTATTGTTAATACATCCAGCATAATCCGAATCTGTATATCCGATCAGCTGCAACTAATCATATTTCATGTAGTCTTAAGTAGATATCGTATTACCTTATTGGCAGTCTTTCAGTGATCAATCTCAGGATTGATCAAGTATCTGCTAAGTTTCTCAACAGTATATGTTATGTCTGGACGAGTACAAACTTGAGCATACATGAGAGTTCCAACTGTTGATTGATCGGTCACATATATTGCATATATATTGTAACGCCCCAATCCTGCGGGTACGGAGACGTTACTGCAACGTATATACGCAGGTCAGAAATACCCTCACGTATATACGCTAAGCATCAGTACAGGCAAGAATCAGAGTACGGAAGCAAGTGGTGCATTATACATTCCAACATATGAGTACAATTACAAAGTTATCACCAGAGATGATCCAATATTACATGAATATTACATCACTGATATGCGCAATTGCGAGATTACAAAGAGATGTACAAGTATGAACAGTACACAGGCACTCACGAGTTTACAAAAGGAAAACTCGAGAGGCACACAGGGGGCCTGGAAGGATAGAGCTCTGGGCGGTCTGCTGGAGATCCACGCTACCGCTGTGCTTTTCAGGTCAGCAACTGGAATTCTACAAGCTCCAAGCTCCAAGACCTGGACATGAGAATCCAGGGGAGTCAGATAGAACTCCCCAGGCGAGTGGTGATACGAAAGCCAGATGGCGTGCAAGGATAAACACACGCGTATCGATAAAACCGAATTATAAGCATGCATTGAAAATCGTGTCGTGAGCATAAGCATGTATAAGCAGGTAGATATATATATCAAGTGATATCAAGCAGGAAGTACTCATGGTATGATAAGATGAGAATAGGAGATTGATGGACTAGGGTACAAGTGATAAAGCAGGGTAGGGAGTAGCTAATATAATAATAATAATAACCATAAAACCGGAAATCTGATGTAAAACCCGATGGAAGCAACTCGGTAAAGCATACAACAGATCCATGGTTGGCATCTTTTATTATGATTATTACTCGTCTTACCCTGATGTCTAGATATGTGGACTAGCGTCCCAGCACACATATATCCACATCCGAGCAAAGCAAGGTTGTTATTGGAAACCAACGGGGGTATCAACGAACTATGTTTACAGTGGGTCCCGTACATACCCGGGACCACGGCCCAGGATTGTTCCGTTGCTTGGTGGACGGAACCTGCCGCAAGGCGATCAGGAGGGTCTTATGGAATGCCCTTATCAAGATGGTACCAAGAAGGAGGGAGCCAGCACTCCCCTCGGTCGCCTGGAGGCCCACAGGTCAGACCGGAAGTTTTAGTTGCACAACATGCCTAGTACCACTGTAAACACGAACACATATTGATAGCCGCAAGTTTCCCCCGACCCGATGCAAGTTGTTCCTTTTTATAATTTATTAAGTAGTTATCAAATTTACGGGAATAGCAGGTACAAGACATGATCAGGAATTCAGGAGTACATGAGTACTATAAAGTCAGGTCACTGTATATATAATACAGGATAACAAGTACAAGATTCAAGTCACTGCATGTAATGCAGGATAACAAGTATAGTATTCCCGTAAATGAGATAATCACAGGTCAAGTATATCATGCCGGGTGTCAAGTGATAGCATGACAAGATGGTGATATTAGACAGGTAACCAGTCATGTCAAGAGATGGATATTAGTCCGGTGGCAAGTCATGTCATAACAAGGGGTCTTGCCAAGTAGTATCATGTCTGGTGTTAGGTGATAACACATCAATTGTCAGGTGATACAAACAGGTGTTAAATAGTAGCATGTAAAAGACAGGTATGAAGTAATGGCATGGCATGTCAAGTGTTAACATATCAGGTAAATACATGGCATGTGATAGAATAGTAGCTGAGCACAATCAAGCGGAGCTGAGCAAGCTGGAGTGTACAGACAGCAAACAGTATTTAACACTGGAGCGTCTGGCAAGGTTACCGGGACAACTCGGCTTAAGGTGCGAGTAGGAATTCCGGCAGCATCTCGCCTAGACGAATCTAGTGGTAAAGTGCTGAACGCTGATCATGATAACCAGGCGGAGCTGAGAGACCTGACGGTCCCAATCACTTCCCTTTCGAGATAGTGAGAGACCGGAGGCTGAAGGACAGAGAGACCTGACGATCCCAATCACGTCTCTTTCGAGATAGTGAGAGACCGGAGGTTGAAGGGTCCAGAAGCCAAGTACGCTCGGGGTTTAAGCGCACTCTCGGTGACTACTAGCCATCCCAGGAGTGGGCAGAAACCCAGAGTCCAACGACCACGAAGGGTCGACCACGCATGGTATAAAGCAGTACAATACATCACAGGCATGGTATATGTGCAAGAATGAAACTACCCTATACAAGCATTCGTCACAGAGCAATACATGTCCAGTCATTGGCACTCGGCCATACACAGATACAGGGACTCAGCCCAATACATAATACATGAAAACATGGAATAAAATACATGTCGACCCGACAAAGCGGGGAAACCCAAATGGAGGCGAGAGCGAGGACACTCGCCTAAATCACTGGAAATGCCGAAAAGTCTGAAATCCATGGAACTCGCGCACGCGCCATAAAATATAATAATATATAAATATTGGAGAGAGAAGGTGAAGAGGAGAGAGAAAGAGTTAGAGAGAGATAGAGGGAGAAACCTAGAGAGAGAAAGAGACACAGGGAGACGCGGGTTTTTGAGAGTGAGACGCGGGAGTCGCATCGCGAAGATGCCACGAACGCGGGGTTCGAGACCCGCGTTCAAGTCAGGGCACGAGGACACAGACGCGGGTATTATCTCCGCGTCGTGTCGACACGAGAGGGACACAGACGCGGGCCTGAACTCCGCGCTGCGTCGATACAAGAACGCGAAGGCCGCGTTGAACAGATGCCAAGAATGCGAAGATCCGCGTTAAGGGGTTACCTGGACGCGGGGGTGAGATCCGCGTCAGTAATTTAACAGAGAGAGACATGGAGATAAGGAGAGACAGTACAGGAGAGAGAAAGAGATTCCTAGAGAGAGAAAGAGAGAACTAGAGGGGAGATCTAGAGAGAGAAAGAGTAAGTTAGAGAGAGGAGAGAGAATCTTGAGAGAGAAAGAGAGCTTGTAATGGGAGGAGAGAGAGAAGAGAGAGAGAGAAGAGGGCAGGAGAAGAGAGAGAGAAAGTCTAGGAGAGAGAGAGATTGGGCAGGTGAGAGAGAGAGAGAGAGTTGGGAGAGAGGAGAGAGAGAGGGACAGGAGAGAGAGACAGAGAGAAGGGGGGCTGTTGCCCCCCTCTGCTCACACACAGCGCCCCCTCTGGGGGCGCTCGGCCTGGCCGCCGGCCAGGTGGCGGCGCCGGGCGGCGCCGGCCACCGGCAGGGGGAGTGGCGCCGGCCACTCCCCAGGAGAGAGGGGGAGAAAGAGGGGGCTGTTGCCCCCTCAGCAGAGAGAAAGAGAGGGGGCTTGCCCCCCTCTCAGCCCACCACAGGCCAGGCCGGGCCTGGCCTGGCCTGGCGCCCCTCCCTGGCTGCGGCCAGGGGGCGCGGAGGCTGCGCCGGCCAGGGGAGGCCGGCGCAGACAGGGGTGGCCTCCGGCCACCCCAAAGAGAGAGAAGGGAGGGGGCTGCTGCCCCCTCCACACCTGCGCACAGGGGGGCCAAGTGGCCCCCCAGCCGCGCCCAAGGCCGCCGGCGTCGCGCCGGCGGCGTTCAGCCCCCGCCGAGGTGCCGGAGGAGGGAGGAGAGGCCGGTGATGGTGGTGGAGGTGGTTTTAAAGAAGGAGGTGGAGATGGTGGTTTTGTTGTTGGTGTTGGTGAGAAGAAGTGGTGGCCGGAGATCGGGGGTGGTTGCTCGCCGGCGTCGTGGTGGCCGGAGGCGTCGGCGGTGGTGGTGGCTGGTTGGGTGTCGGCTGCCAATGGAGAGGGAGGAAAAGAAGAAGAAGAGAAAAGAGAAAAGAAAGGAGAAAGAAAAAATAAGGGAAAAGAAAAAGAAAAGAAAAGAAAAAGAGAGGAGGGGGATGTGATGGAGAGATGGGATTGATGGGAGAGGGAATTAAATGAGGGGGTGAGGTGGCGTTGGTGAAGTCGGTTGAGGGAAAAGAAAAGGAAAGAAAGAAAGAAAGAAAGAAAAGATAAAAATAATAATATTATAATATGGTCGCGAAAAATCGACTGTTCCGGAAAAATCCCAAAAAATACCCGAGGTAGAAAACGTCATCCTGAGGAATAATATGAAATCGGTTTTCAGAAATAAAATCCCATTTTCAAATTAAAAGTCCGGAAGTCAACCGCCGATACCGTCTACACCGGGTCGGCCGGATTTTGATAAATTCCGAAAAATCCCAGAAAATGTAGTAAGGAAGAAAATACGATTCTAAGATACAATGCGAAAGCGGAATTCAGAAATTCAATTCCGATTGTAAACTAAAAATCCTGGAATCAACCAGCGATACTGGCCGACACCCAATCCGGTGGAATTTTCATAAATTCATAAAATCCTCAGAAAAGTATTTAGATAAGAAATGTGATTTTAAGAAATAATATAAAAAGGCACTTCTAGTAATTCCAATCCGTTTGTAAATTAAAAATCCGGGAATCGGTCAGCGGCACTGGTCGACACCGGTTTTGAAGATTTTCAATTTAATTCAGAAAAATTTCAGAAAATCATAGAAAATCTAAAATATTGAAAAACGATGTTTAAAACTGAAATCGGTTAAATCGGAATACCAGAATGTCCAAATTGAGCAATACTCTAGGATCGGGTCCTCGGTTCAGACTAGGGCTGACTCCGGGTCCGTGAATCCGGGTCCAAGACAAAACGATCATATAAATAATTCATAATACAAAATAAATACAGGAAGTAAATCGAAAAATACGATCGAAAAATCTGAATACGCAACTAAGTACGTATTCCGGGAGCAGGGTGTTACAATCCATCCACCTTACAAAAAATTGCGTCCTCGCAATTTCGATAAGGGGTAAATTGAACACAAAGAGGACAAGGGCGAAATTTATACCAATTAAGATATGACGCACTATAGGTAGGGCTCTCAAGTTGACTGAACAACAATCAGAATATAGACATCCTCTGCACTTCCGGCTGTATAAATCTCCGAACGATGCCAAATAATATTGACTGATAACACAGCTTTGCAATAGAATTCCCGCTGTACTGTATACTTAATGTCGCTCTGAGAATAAGCCAGAATACTGAAGATAAAGGAAACCTCGATAATACTGAGCATAATAAAGAAGACCGATAATTAAGAATTCCGAATACCAGGCATCGATCACTCTGAAAGATATAGCCGAGAATATAGAATACCCATAGAGAATCCTGACTACTGACTTCTGAAAGATAACCCGATCAGGATCAATCCAGAGAATACCGAGCTTCATAGAGTTGGCCGAAGAGATCATGTCATAGCTTCATTCAGAACTAGCCACTACCTCTCTAGTATATCCATATCTTAAGTTGGTATAAAGGCTACGAAAAACCAAAACAGGGGAAAGATGGAAGGGCTTAGGAATCAAAGGAAGGATGATCAAGATAGAATAGATAACTCTGTACTTGTAGTTGGAGTGTATAACCAGGACTCATGCATTCCAGTTGCAAATTTCTTTACTATTAATTTGCCATCTGGACGTACTGAGGATGCGAGAGCCTAGGCTCTGATACCACCCTGTAACGCCCCGATCCTGCGGGTACGGAGACGTTACTGCAACGTATATACGCAGGTCAGAAATACCCTCACGTATATACGCTAAGCATCAGTACAGGCAAGAATCAGAGTACGGAAGCAAGTGGTGCATTATACATTCTAACATATGAGTACAATTACAAAGTTATCACCAGAGGTGATCCAATATTACATGAATATTACATCACTGATATGCGCAATTGCGAGATTACAAAGAGATGTACAAGTATGAACAGTACACAGGCACTCACGAGTTTACAAAAGGAAAACTCGAGAGGCACACAGGGGGCCTGGAAGGATAGAGCTCTGGGCGGTCTGCTGGAGATCCACGCTACCGCTGTGCTTTTCAGGTCAGCAACTGGAATTCTACAAGCTCCAAGCTCCAGGACCTGGACATGAGAATCCAGGGGAGTCAGATAGAACTCCCCAGGCGAGTGGTGATACGAAAGCCAGATGGCGTGCAAGGATAAACACACGCGTATCGATAAAACCGAATTATAAGCATGCATTGAAAACTGTGTCATGAGCATAAGCATGTATAAGCAGGTAGATATATATATCAAGTGATATCAAGCAGGAAGTACTCATGGTATGATAAGATGAGAACAGGAGATTGATGGACTAGGGTACAAGTGATAAAGCAGGGTAGGGAGTAGCTAATATAATAATAATAATAACCATAAAACCGGAAATCTGATGTAAAACCCGATGGAAGCAACTCGGTAAAGCATACACACAGATCCATGGTTGGCATCTTTTATTATGATTATTATGTTGGCCCAATGGCCTTCCACTCTAGTTTTGATGATGATCAACACTCATGTAGTTATGTTTACTAATATTCTTGTGTTTCTAAGTTTCAGATCATTAACAGAATATTAGTTGGTAATTAGCTTCAACAAGATGATTAGAAGCTATTCATGATGACTCCGGTGCCAAAGCTTAAAGATCATACCTTTGCACTTGGAGAATCACGGAGTTAGGACCAGTCTACTTGAAGATGGAAGATCGACAAGAAGACTTAGGTATCTAGTTTAGAGTTTGTGTTTTAGATCCATTTGTAAAGCTTAGTTTAGTTGATATGCTCAAGTGAACACAAAACACACACGTTTTATGATTTGATATTTGGTTTTTATGAATAGTTGATCAAAACAAGTTTACATATGGTATATGTATAGTAGATGTTTTCTATTTATACATACATGCTTTAACTTGGTAAACAAACTTATTTTGATATCCCTATTCATGTTTTGGAAAAATCAAGTTTGATAAAATACAGGTTTTGTTTTTGATAAAATTTGCAAGACTCTAAAATGAATTGATATGTTGATATATTGTCTTGAAATTTTTATCACATGTTTATGTTTTAACATAAAATGATAAAACAAGTTTTAGAAAAACATATTTTTAGAAAAACAGTTTTTATTGTGATTAAAACTATTTTTTAGATTTACTGTGAATTTATGGGATTTTTATTGAGTGAAAAGACCTATTTTCAAATCCCGTATCTGTGCAGTTCTGCACTGTGCCTGCCAGGCCAGTTCGGTCAACCGGACCGGTCGACCGCACCAAGTGGTCGGTCGACCGATGTGCACAAACGTGCACGCTGGCTACACATTGTAGTCGGTCGACCGGGCCGGTCGACCGAGTTGAGAGTTCAACTCTCAGGACGTTTCGGTCGACCGGGCCGGTCGACCGCTAGTGCCCAACGGTCACTTTTCTGACCGCTGGCGGTCGACCGGGCCGGTCGACCGACGCCTGTCAGAGCTGCCAGCTCAGCTCTAATGGCTAGTTTTCTATTTGGCCTATATAAACTCCATCTCTTTGGGGATTTTGGCCAAGTTTTTTAAGGAGAAAAATTTCTGATTTCTAGAGGTTTTAAAACAAGTTTTCAAAAGTGTTTGGGGCTTTAATTCTTAAATCTTTATTGTTTTAGGTTTTTGGAAAAATCAAAGAAAAGAATATTTTGGGAGATTTGTCTTGGTTTTCATTCTATATCTTTTGGAAGGATTTTCCCAAGTGATTTTCTTTGTTGCTAGTTTTCCAAACACCTAATTTTCCACACTTGAGCTATCTTCTATCCTAAACTATTAGGATCTTGTTTTTGTGGAAAAGATAAGAGAAAAAGAAAGAGAAGAGTTTGAGGTTGTTTGTTGTAAACCTCTTTGTTGTAAACACCCTTTTATTTGTGAATCCCTCTTCGGTAGAGGTGATCGGGTGATTGAGTTGTATCCCTCAAGTGTGAGGTGATAGTTTGGTTGTGAGCCTCTTCGGTAGAGGTGTGTGGATTGGTTGTTGTATTGGCTACGGGCCTAACCCCTCGGTTGTGAGGAGGTTGTTGTTGAGAGAGGAGTTTGGTACTCCTAGAGTTGTAAGAAATCCTCTTCGGTAGAGGTTCCCTCGGTGGGAGTTGAGATAGTGGAAATCCTACACGGTGGTGTAGGCGGGGATGTAGAGCAAGGTGCTCGAACCTCGAAACAAATCTTGGTGTTTGCGTATTGATCCATTGTCTCTCTAACTCTCTCTCTTATATTTGTGCAAAGCATCATATTCATATCATATCATATTTGCTTGTGTTGTGCATATTTCATATTGCCTTGCATTTATTCACATTGCTATTCATTCTTATATGCTTGGCTTGATTGTGTGTATTTTATATTGCTTGGATTGCTTGTGTGTGTGTGCCTAACTTATACTCATCCAACAAGAGCTTCACATAGCACCTCAACCCATTTCAAGGGGAATCAAGGGGAGTTAGTCCAGAGCCTCGCAAGGGGAATTCGGCTACACTTGTTGTATTGTATTAGTTTGTGCATAATTTACATTAGCTTCCGCATTTAGCGCACTTAGTTTGCATTTAGTTTCTTAGATTAGCACTTACACCTATTCACCCCCCCTCTAGGTGTTTTTCAATTGGTATCAGAGCTAGTGCTCCTGATACTTAGGCTTAACATCCTAGGAGTGAGATCCATTTGCTTGCTAATCTCATTTGCATTTGTTTGTTTGCACACATTTAGTTTATACCATGGACTTCATGACCCCACCTAGCTATGATCCTTCCAACATTGATGTTTGGAAGTATAGGATGTCCATGTACCTAAAGACCCTAGGTTTGCATGTTTTCCTTGCCGCCACCAAGAGATGTTATCTTGGTGATTGCAATCATATAGGGGCCAATGCACAAGCCCTAGAGGCTATTAGAAGCACTTTATCAAAAGAATATCTTTTACGTGTTTCTAATCTTGATTCGGCTTTTGCAGTGTGGAACAAGTTGACAACAACCACCAACACCTCCAAGCTTCAAGTCCAAATCCAAGAAGAGGAATCTAGTGGAGAATCCAACTCTATATGCTACATGGTCCAAGGGAATGACTCCCTTGAGGTACATTCGGAATCTCAACTAGATAGTAATGATTGTGCTAGTTCTTCAAATGATTATGTTGATCCCCATGCTTTGAATGAAGAACTTTCCAATGTTTGTGAAAAATTGATAGAAAAATATAATTTGTTGAAAAAGAAGAGTCTAGGAATTGAACAAGAAAATAAGAGTTTGCATGCTAGACTTAACAATGTTTTGCAAGAGAAAGTTGAGGTCTATAATGAAAGGGATTCATTGAGATCTCAATTGGAACTTGCACTTAAAGAAAATGAATTTTTAAAGTCTAAAAATGATTGCCATGCTATTTTGAAGAAAAATGAAAATTTGTCTTCAAAAGTAGATTTTGTTGTAAAAGAAAATAATTCTTTGAAAATTAAAATTGATTCTATTTCAAAGGATTTAGAAATTTGTTTAAAGAAAAATATTGTTTTGCAAAATAAAATTGATGCACATGTTTGCCATGCTAGTGTAGCCTCTTCATCTAGTCTACCTAATGCATGTACCTCTTCTTCTAAAATTATTGATGATATTTGTATGTTAAAGAAGAGAGTAGATTGTTTGGGCTCCACTATGAGCCAATGTGCCATGAACCACTCACGGTTGGAAACCTTGGTTCGAAAGAAACAAGTTCCATCCTTTATGCATGCACACCCATCACGGCATACACATGCTCCACACGGACACCATCAACACATGTATGCTCATGTGTACTCATGTACACATTGTGGACGTAAGGGCCACCTTGCTAAATTTTGTTTTGATAGATTACATACTACTAATTTAGCAAAGAAATTTGTTTGGGTTAGAGAAGGGACTAACCCCCATGGACCCAACAAGATGTGGGTACCAAAGACCACCCCTCCTATTATTTTTGATGTAGGTGTGGGCTCTCACATGACGTGAGAGTGATGACACCTTGGAGTGGATGCGTTCCGGACTTAAAGGAAATCAAATGGATGCATCACTTTCAAGGGAAGGTTTGGTAGAGAGGACCACCATGTTTTGGAGACAAGGAGAGTTGCTTCTTCGGTTTTGGTAACAATCCTTTACTCCCATTTATTGTTTACATGCTTTCCATGTTTTAATGTTTATAGCATATTTTTGATGTCTATGGATTAGTATGTTCATTCCATATTTATTAGATCCTTGACATACATGTATAGTATTTGAGACACACATGCTTATATGAACCCATAATTAGTGTTCTCACTTTTGTTTGAGCTATAATGTACATCATGAATCTAATACATGTGAATTCACATAATAATCATGTTTTAGTTTTCCATGATGACTTTTATCATGATGATTTTTGTATTTGTTTTGGTGCTTCTTGTTAAGATTACTTGTTTAGATGTTAGTTTTCATTAAGACTAGGAATTATACTTGTACATATAGTGGGCCACAAATAAATCTATATATGTTTGGGCTTGATTGCTTATTTGAACCCATTAGATGTGCAAGTATAGTCTAGTTTTGATGATCCATACATTTCAAACTTGTATTCCATTTTTGGATTTGTTTTATGATTGTGTGTTTCACTTCATGTATATGTTTGTATTGCCAAACTTTAAGATATACATGTATACCCCTTGAGTCATTTGCCTTTCATGCAAATCTATATTTGGACTCAATTGTGTTTAGGATATGTATGTATACTTCATGTTTGACAATTCATACATATACCTTGAAATGAAATTTGTTGTGATGAAAATTTGGTTTTTCATGTTTCATGTATTTATGTTTTAACTTCATGTATATGTCCATCTAGTTCAAACTAATTTTATACATATACATCTTTTTGAGTCACGTGCCTTCATGAATATTCATTTAGTAGACTCGTTGAGTTTTGGATATGTATGTATATTTTAGCTTGTATTAGACATACATATGCCTTGAAGATTAAATAAGGAGTTTTATATGATTTTCATGTTTTTGATGGAATTATGTTTTAAGGAATAATTGAGCTTAATGAAATATTGTTCATGATTATGATCTTCACATATTATTTGTACACTCATATCTATTGCTCATGTTTTGTTTCTCATGAGTTATGCTTTATTGGTTAGAGTGATGATTATCATGTGAATTTCAATTTTGTTTTTATTCCTTGCTTGAAGGATTTCGTACTAGTTAACAAGTTTTCCATTTAACTAGTTGCGATGTTCTTTATTTTGGTAGTGATTTTCAAACAAAACTACATTTTCAAATCTATCTTTGAAAACCCCTACCTTCCAAGGGCGGTAGGATGGGAGATCATGTTCATGTATGCCCTAAATTGAAAAATCTTTAAAACTTGAATTATGATTGGGTGGTAGATAATATGATGTATACACTTGAACTTATTGTTATGACAATTGGTATCATTGAACTCTTTCAATTGGTATCATTTTGATCTTCTTGTATACTCATATATGTTTTGTATGTATGTATGCTTTAAATTCCAAGTATATCAATTTCTATTGGTATCTATCTTTCATACATATATATGTTTGTGTTTATGCTAGTGCTTGAGTTTCAATTTTGTTTAAATTGATGACTTTTAAATTGTTATCAAGACTATGCATGTCTTTAGTTTGTTTTTCATAAAGGGGGAGAAAATTTGATTTTGTATTTCAATTGGTATTTGTACTCCCACTCTTTATGATTAAAAGTTGTTATTTTGAACATATGATATCAACATCAAATTTGTTTATATATTTTCAAAATGAAATATATTCTTACAATTGGTATCAAAATTTGTGTTTAGACATTCAAAATTTGTTATGTTGTTTTACAATTGGTAATTTGTTATGTTTAATTACAATTGGTATTTTCAAAATTTTGTTTAAAGAAAATATTCAAAGTTTTGATTTGTATTTCCTATATGCAAGGAGAGCTTAACATCTCTCTTACATATAGATTCATGTTGAGTATATTATAAATTGAGGAGCTTGACAACTCTTCTTTATATGATATACGTGTGTAGGGGGAGCTTCACATCTCCTCTTATGCATTACATAATATGTGTTATGTGAATTAGGGCTTGTCATCCCTTCTTCATGTAATGCATATGTGTAGGGAAGCTAACTTAACGTCTTCCTCTTCATGAATGTATATAGCATATAACATATTTGATCCTTGTTTATTGGTATCAAGATGCTTCATTGACATATTTTAATTGATATCATGTTTGTAGTCACCCCTTATTGATTTTTTTTACAAAAAGGGGAGAACATTGTTTGTATTGTTTTGATTGACAAAAGGGGGGAGAAAGATTTTTACCCCTCATTTTATCTATGGTTTTGATTGTTTACCCCTTTGTTGATGATTGACAAAAAGGGGGAGAATTATTTGAGGGTTTAACATGCATACATAAAACTCAAATTACTTCTATGCATGATTGGTACATGTTTTTTATATGCATGCTTATGTTTTATATGCATATATTATGTTTTAATTCTCAAGAATATTAAGTTTAATTGATATATAGAGTTTGTCTTGTAATTGGTATCTAGAGCTTATTTCTTATTTTGTTTTGAATATTCTATTTGATATCTAGAACCATTTATTGTTTATGCATATGCATGTTTCATGTTTAATATTCATTGCATATATTTATTGTTTATCCCTATGCATGAGTTAAGGGGGAGCTTCCTTGAAGCTTAACTTTAATCCATGCATATATAACTCCATGAGTTTTGTCATCATCAAAAAGGGGGAGATTGTTGGCCCAATGGCCTTCCACTCTAGTTTTGATGATGATCAACACTCATGTAGTTATGTTTACTAATATTCTTATGTTTCTAAGTTTCAGATCATTAACAGGATATTAGTTGGTAATTAGCTTCAACAAGATGATTAGAAGCTATTCATGATGACTCCGGTGCCAAAGCTTAAAGATCATACCTTTGCACTTGGAGAATCACGGAGTTAGGACCGAGTCTACTTGAAGATGGAAGATCGACAAGAAGACTTAGGTATCTAGTTTAGAGTTTGTGTTTTAGATCCATTTGTAAAGCTTAGTTTAGTTGATATGCTCAAGTGAACACAAAACACACACGTTTTATGATTTGATATTTGGTTTTTATGAATAGTTGATCAAAACAAGTTTACATATGGTATATGTATAGTAGATGTTTTCTATTTATACATACATGCTTTAACTTGGTAAACAAACTTATTTTGATATCCCTATTCATGTTTTGGGAAAAATCAAGTTTGACAAAATACAGGTTTTGTTTTTGATAAAATTTGCAAGACTCTAAAATGAATTGATATGTTGATATATTGTCTTGAAATTTTTATCACATGTTTATGTTTTAACATAAAATGATAAAACAAGTTTTAGAAAAACATATTTTTAGAAAAACAGTTTTATTGTGATTAAAACTATTTTTTAGATTTACTGTGAATTTATGGGATTTTTATTGAGTGAAAAGACCTATTTTCAAATCCCGTATCTGTGCAGTTCTGCACTGTGCCTGCCAGGCCAGTTCGGTCGACCGGACCGGTCGACCGCACCAAGTGGTCGGTCGACCGATGTGCACAAACGTGCACGCTGGCTACACATTGTAGTCGGTCGACCGGGCCGGTCGACCGAGTTGAGAGTTCAACTCTCAGGACGTTTCGGTCGACCGGGCCGGTCGACCGCTAGTGCCCAACGGTCACTTTTCTGACCGTTGGCGGTCGACCGGGCCGGTCGACCGACGCCTGTCAGAGCTGCCAGCTCAGCTCTAATGGCTAGTTTTCTGTTTGGCCTATATAAACTCCATCTCTTTGGGGATTTTGGCCAAGTTTTTTAAGGAGAAAAATTTCTGGTTTCTAGAGGTTTTAAAACAAGTTTTCAAAAGTGTTTGGGGCTTTAATTCTTAAATCTTTATTGTTTTAGGTTTTTGGAAAAATCAAAGAAAAGAATATTTTGGGAGATTTGTCTTGGTTTTCATTCTATATCTTTTGGAAGGATTTTCCCAAGTGATTTTCTTTGTTGCTAGTTTTCCAAACACCTAGTTTTCCACACTTGAGCTATCTTCTATCCTAAACTATTAGGATCTTGTTTTTGTGGAAAAAGATAAGAGAAAAAGAAAGAGAAGAGTTTGAGGTTGTTTGTTGTAAACCTCTTTGTTGTAAACACCCTTTTATTTGTGAATCCCTCTTCGGTAGAGGTGATCGGGTGATTGAGTTGTATCCCTCAAGTGTGAGGTGATAGTTTGGTTGTGAGCCTCTTCGGTAGAGGTGTGTGGATTGGTTGTTGTATTGGCTACGGGCCTAACCCCTCGGTTGTGAGGAGGTTGTTGTTGAGAGAGGAGTTTGGTACTCCTAGAGTTGTAAGAAATCCTCTTCGGTAGAGGTTCCCTCGGTAGGAGTTGAGATAGTGGAAATCCTACACGGTGGTGTAGGCGGGGATGTAGAGCAAAGTGCTCGAACCTCGAAACAAATCTTGGTGTTTGCGTATTGATCCATTGTCTCTCTAACTCTCTCTCTTATATTTGTGCAAAGCATCATATTCATATCATATCATATTTGCTTGTGTTGTGCATATTTCATATTGCCTTACATTTATTCACATTGCTATTCATTCTTATATGCTTGGCTTGATTGTGTGTATTTTATATTGCTTGGATTGCTTGTGTGTGTGTGCCTAACTTATACTCATCCAACAAGAGCTTCACATAGCACCTCAACCCATTTCAAGGGGAATCAAGGGGAGTTAGTCCAGAGCCTCGCAAGGGGAATTCGGCTACACTTGTTGTATTGTATTAGTTTGTGCATAATTTGCATTAGCTTCCGCATTTAGCGCACTTAGTTTGCATTTAGTTTCTTAGATTAGCACTTACACCTATTCACCCCCCCTCTAGGTGTTTTTCATAATACTCGTCTTACCCTGATGTCTAGATATGTGGACTAGCGTCCCAGCACACATATATCCACATCCAAGTAAAGCAAGGTTGTTATTGGAAACCAACGGGGGTATCAACGAACTATGTTTACAGTGGGTCCCGTACATACCCGGGACCACGGCCCAGGATTGTTCCGTTGCTTGGTGGACGGAACCTGCCGCAAGGCGATCAGGAGGGTCTTATGGAATGCCCTTATCAAGATGGTACCAAGAAGGAGGGAGCCAGCACTCCCCTCGGTCGCCTGGAGGCCCACAGGTCAGACCGGAAGTTTTAGTTGCACAACATGCCTAGTACCACTGTAAACACGAACACATATTGATAGCCGCAAGTTTCCCCCGACCCGATGCAAGTTGTTCCTTTTTATAATTTATTAAGTAGTTATCAAATTTACGGGAATAG
This sequence comes from Agave tequilana, assembly GCA_038442645.1. Classification (NCBI taxonomy): domain Eukaryota; kingdom Viridiplantae; phylum Streptophyta; class Magnoliopsida; order Asparagales; family Asparagaceae; genus Agave; species Agave tequilana. Next base: position 67,075 of record JAVJIF010032835.1, read on the forward strand.
CAGGTACAAGACATGATCAGGAATTCAGGAGTACATGAGTACTATAAAGTCAGGTCACTGTATATATAATACAGGATAACAAGTACAAGATTCAAGTCACTGCATGTAATGCAGGATAACAAGTATAGTATTCCGTAAATGAGATAATCACAGGTCAAGTATATCATGCCGGGTGTCAAGTGATAGCATGACAAGATGGTGATATTAGACAGGTAACCAGTCATGTCAAGAGATGGATATTAGTCCGGTGGCAAGTCATGTCATAACAAGGGGTCTTGCCAAGTAGTATCATGTCTGGTGTTAGGTGATAACACATCAATTGTCAGGTGATACAAACAAGTGTTAAATAGTAGCATGTAAAAGACAGGTATGAAGTAATGACATGGCATGTCAAGTGTTAACATATCAGGTAAATACATGGCATGTGATAGAATAGTAGCTGAGCACAATCAAGTGGAGCTGAGCAAGCTGGAGTGTACAGACAGCAAACAGTATTTAACACTGGAGCGTCTGGCAAGGTTACCGGATAACTCGGCTTAAGGTGCGAGTAGGAATTCCGGCAGCATCTCGCCTAGACGAATCTAGTGGTAAAGTGCTGAACGCTGATCATGATAACCAGGCGGAGCTGAGAGACCTGACGGTCCCAATCACTTCCCTTTCGAGATAGTGAGAGACCGGAGGCTGAAGGACAGAGAGACCTGACGATCCCAATCACGTCTCTTTCGAGATAGTGAGAGACCGGAGGTTGAAGGGTCCAGAAGCCAAGTACGCTCGGGGTTTAAGCGCACTCTCGGTGACTACTAGCCATCCCAGGAGTGGGCAGAAACCCAGAGTCCAACGACCACGAAGGGTCGACCACGCATGGTATAAAGCAGTACAATACATCACAGGCATGGTATATGTGCAAGAATGAAACTACCCTATACAAGCATTCGTCACAGAGCAATACATGTCCAGTCATTGGCACTCGGCCATACACAGATACAGGGACTTAGCCCAATACATAATACATGAAAACATGGAATAAAATACATGTCGACCCGACAAAGCGGGGAAACCCAAATGGAGGCGAGAGCGAGGACACTCGCCTAAATCACTGGAAATGCCGAAAAGTCTGAAATCCATGGAACTCGCGCACGCGCCATAAAATATAATAATATATAAATATTGGAGAGAGAAGGTGAAGAGGAGAGAGAAAGAGTTAGAGAGAGATAGAGGGAGAAACCTAGAGAGAGAAAGAGACACAGGGAGACGCGGGTTTTTGAGAGTGAGACGCGGGAGTCGCATCGCGAAGATGCCACGAACGCGGGGTTCGAGACCCGCGTTCAAGTCAGGGCACGAGGACACAGACGCGGGTATTATCTCCGCGTCGTGTCGACACGAGAGGGACACAGACGCGGGCCTGAACTCCGCGCTGCATCGATACAAGAACGCGAAGGCCGCGTTGAACAGATGCCAAGAACGCGAAGATCCGTGTTAAGGGGTTACCTGGACGCGGGGGTAAGATCCGCGTCAGTAATTTAACAGAGAGAGACAGGGAGATAAGGAGAGACAGTACAGGAGAGAGAAAGAGATTCCTAGAGAGAGAAAGAGAGAACTAGAGGGGGAGATCTAGAGAGAAAGAGTAAGTTAGAGAGAGGAGAGAGAATCTTGAGAGAGAGAGCTTGTAATGGGAGGAGAGAGAGAAGAGAGAGAGAGAGAAGAGGGCAGGAGAGAGAGAGGAGAGAGAAAGTCCAGGAGAGAGAGAGAGAGATTGGGCAGGTGAGAGAGAGAGAGAGTTGGGCAGTGAGAGAGAGAGAGGGACATGAGAGAGAGACAGAGAGAAGGGGGGCTGTTGCCCCCCTCTGCTCACACACAGCGCCCCCCTCTAGGGGCGCTCGGCCTGGCCGCCGGCCAGGTGGCGGCGCCGGGCGGCGCCGGCCACCGGCAGGGGGAGTGGCGCCGGCCACTCCCCAGGAGAGAGGGGGAGAAAGAGGGGGCTGTTGCCCCTCAGCAGAGAGAAAGAGAGGGGGCTTGCCCCCTCTCAGCCCACCACAGGCCAGGCCGGGCCTGGCCTGGCCTGGCGCCCCTCCCTGGCTGCGGCCAGAGGGCGCGGAGGCTGCGCCGGCCAGGGGAGGCCGGCGCAGACAGGGATGGCCTCCGGCCACCCCAAAGAGAGAGAAGGGAGGGGGCTGCTGCCCCCTCCACACCTGCGCACAGGGGGGCCAAGTGGCCCCCCGGCCGCGCCCAAGGCTGCCGGCGTCGCGCCGGCGGCGGTCAGCCCCCGCCGGAGGTGCCGGAGGAGGGAGGAGAGGCCGGTGATGGTGGTGGAGGTGGTTTTAAAGAAGGAGGTGGAGATGGTGGTTTTGTTGTTGGTGTTGGTGAGAAGAAGTGGTGGCCGGAGATCGGGGGGTGGTTGCTCGCCGGCGTCGTGGTGGCCGGAGGCGCCGGCGGTGGTGGTGGCCGGTTGGGTGTCGGCTGCCAATGGAGAGGGAGGAAAAGAAGAAGAAGAGAAAAGAGAAAGAAAGGAGAAAGAAAAAATAAGGGAAAAGAAAAAGAAAAGAGAAGAAAAAGAAGAGGAGGGGGATGTGATGGAGAGATGAGATTGATGGGAGAGGGAATTAAATGAGGGGGTGAGGTGGCGTTGGTGAAGTCGTTGAGGGAAAAGAAAAGGAAGAAAGAAAGAAAGAAAGAGAAAGAAAAGATAAAAATAATAATATTATAATATGGTCGCGAAAAATCGACTGTTCCGGAAAAATCTCAAAAAATATCCGGAGGTAGAAAACGTCATCCTGAGGAATAATATGAAATCGGTTTTCAGAAATAAAATCCCATTTTCAATTAAAAGTCCGGAAGTCAACCGCCGATACCGTCTACACCGGTCGGCCGGATTTTGATAAATTCTGAAAAATTTCAGAAAATGTAGTAAGGAAGAAAATACGATTCTAAGATACAATGCAAAAGCGGAATTTAGAAATTCAATTCCGATTGTAAACTAAAATCTTGGAATCAACCAGCGATACTGGCCGACACCCAATCCGGTGGAATTTTCATAAATTCATAAAATCCTCAGAAAAAGTATTTAGATAGGAAATGTGATTTTAAGAAATAATGTAAAAGGCACTTCTAGTAATTCCAATCCGTTTGTAAATTAAAAATCCGGGAATCGGTCAGCGGCACTAGTCGACACCGTTTTGAAGATTTTCAATTTAATTCAGGAAAATTTCAAAAAATCATAGAAAATCTAAAATATTGGAAAACGATGTTTAAAACTGAAATCGGTTAAATCAGAATATCAGAATGTTCAAATCGAGCAATACTCTAGGATCGGGTCCTCGGTTCAGACTAGGGCTGACTCCGGGTCCGTGAATCCGGGTCCAAGACAAAACGATCATATAAATAATTCATAATACAAAATAAATACAGGAAGTAAATCGAAAATATGATCGAAAAATCTGAATACGCAACTAAGTACGTATTCCGGGAGCGGGGTGTTACATATATTGTCACATTACCATGTTTATTATCTAATAAATCCTATTAATAAAGTCTTATTTTTCTCTATTAAGTGCAGGCCCATTGCTTAAGGAAAGGGAAGAGAAACGAGCCCAAAGCCCATCAAATTCTGATTTAATTCGGATTAATTCGAAATCAGTAAATCAGGGCAGATTATGGCAAATCAGGGAGGTTGAAAACCGGTTAATTTGGTTTTATCAGAATCCAAATTGGTTAGCGTGAGAATCACCGGAGATCAGATCAGAATCACAGAATAACAACAAATCCAGCCGACAAAAGGGGGTCAAATCACACGTCAACCAAATCCCCACCTGGATGCGGCCAATTGGCCACATCCTGGCCGCGGATCGACCGCGGATCCACGGCCTGTTGGTGGAGATAAGTGGAGCGTTTTCTCCCCTTATCTCCTTACTCCTTTCCCTCTGGGTTTTTGCCTATAAAAGGTAGGGTTTTGTACTGAAAAAGGAGCGAAGACTAGGATTAGAATTATTGTTCATTGTTTAGGATTTTAGGAGCATTGTTAGATAGTTCAAAGAAGTTGTATCTCCTCTTTATTTTTCAGCTTAGACCAGTAAAGAGAGAAGAGTGGACTTGAGTGCGTAATACATCTTTGAAGTGACAATCAAAGGAGCTTCAACTTGCTTATTCAACTCGACTCAAATTCGATATGTTTATGTTTGATTTTCATTCTCTTGTTTGTTTTCCTTTTATTATGAGTAGCTAAATCATCTTCTGGGCTCACTAATTAATCTCTTCTACCTCCTCTCTCTTGATTGATTTTTATGAAAGCAACTCTTTTGAATCAGAAAATATCTGAGTTAAACTTTATTCTTGAAAGCACATGAGGATGTCTTTATTTTAAACTTGGACTTTCAAAGCACAAATCTTTTTAAAACAGTTTTTATTCCATACTTGTTTCTTCGCGCTTGATGGTTTAATATTCTCTTTTTAATGATGTGTTAAGAAATTGCTTAAGAATTAAACCAAAGCTGTCTTATTTGTTTTACTTGGACATTAAAAGAAACTAAAGGTTTTTGCCTATGATAAAAGTGATGCACCCAAATGTTCTTGAGATAAGTACGTAGTTGAGTAGAAAATTAGTGAGCCCAGATCCTCTTCTTATATTAAAAACAACAAATCACTCTTTAATTTTTTTTAAAAAAATCACCTTTTCCAAAGCCTTCTCTAAGTTTATAATTTTTCTTTTAATCATTTCCCTTCTCTCCATTCTCTTTTTCAATATATATATAAAAAAAAGACACCAACTCTATTCTTTGTTACTTAACAAAAAACACCGAAAAGCTTCTATCGCATTCCTCCTCGTGGACACGACCCGTTAGCCCAAAGCTACATAGTAATTCTCATTACTTTCATTTTATAATCAATTTTTGGCGTCGTTGTCGTGGAGGGAACGGTGTAATTATTTTCTAACAAGTTTAGTGTCTTGTTTCAGGGACGTCAAGATTCAGATTTAGCATTCAAGCTTTGTAGGAGAAGACTTGCTATTCTGTGCCCCTACTCTCGAAAGTAGGAAACAGAATTTCAAGAAATTGCAGCGTAAATTTGAAATTTGCGGACTACTAAAAAACTATTTTTTGCAGGACATATCGCTTTACAAAAATACAGTTTTTGTGTATTATTCTTACTATATTTGATATTCACACTCTCTGTTTTTAATCCAACAGTAATCTGAGTGATTGTTAATTGCTTAAAAAAACATTTAGACTTGCATTATAGGCATTTGTCTAATTACGTTTATTTTACAATTACTGTTGAAGATAGCTGGAGACAAGGTACGTATGCATAGCATATAGTTTAGGAAACATTCTTGGGTGATATTTGCTTTTGAATGTTACTTTTCTATATGTTGCACACTTTGTACAATCAATTCTAAGGACAAACCCAAATCAAGATAAGGTGGGAAAGTCATTACCCTTTCTTAACCCACAAACCATCTCCAAGCACACACAATCTAAGCCTAAGTAAAATCTGATAGACGTTGGCCTTAAGGACATCTCGAACTCACTAGGAGATTATCCTAAGGGGAAGGTGTTAGAATTTGACTCCTGTCAAATCAGTATTTAGAAAAAGGATTGAGGGGCGAAACCCCGAAGGCTGGTGGTTTGGCTTAATTAGGCCCGTCGCTTTTGCGCGGATACCTCCCACCAATCTTGCCCTGACCTGGCTGATTAGCTTGTGGTCAAAGTTTACATTATACCTCCTGGGGACAATCAACCAGTTAGGAGTTGTCTAGGTCAAGGTTACCTTAGACTAGGCTTGGTTGTTTTCTCTTGTTGACTATTGGTGAACTTATTTGTGATTGTGTTCATATATGCAAGTGTGGTCAAGAGACCCTAATTCATCTAGGTTGACTAGAAACACATCACCACCCAAGTTCGAACCAAAACCAGATTTGGTTATGGCTCAACCGACATCTTTGTAGGATAGGTTCTATCCCATTAGAACCTCACTTCCATCCTGCATTCAACTTTCATCGGTTGGTGAACACAACTTTAAGCTTAAGCTACAGCTCATCAACACACTCCCTCAGTTCCATAGCTTAGAGTCTGAAGATGCTTATTGCTTCATAAGAGAATTTGAGAAAGTATGCTTAATGATGAAAATCTCACACCTTGCAGATGATGCTATTAGGTTGAGATTTGTCCCATTTGCTCTAAAGGACTTAGCCAAGAAATGGCTCTACAGCTTAGCGGCCGGCTCTATCACATCCTGGGATGGTTTCATCAAGGTCTTCTTGAAGAAATTCTATCCAATTCATAAGATCGCTCTCGTTAGGAAAAACATCATGCAGTTCAAGAAAGAACCTAGTGAACCGTTTTAGAGGTACTTTGAACGCTTCAAAGACCTCCTTGTGCAATGTCCTCATCATGGAATAGAGAAATGGTGACAATGCCAAATTCTTTATGACGGTTTAGACTACTCAACCAAGATCCTCCTACAAAGCATGTGTCAAGGGGGATTCTTGCAGAAGGATGAGAATGAAGGATGGGATTTATGAGAATCTAGCTGAAAAGACTATCCAATGGGAACCAACTAGTGAAAGCTCTAGGAATTCAAACTCCATCTCTTCAAAAGGAGATCTCCATTCAATTGAATCATCCATAGCTAACGAAGCTAAGTTAGCTAACCTAGAGAGAAGACTGTAAGTTTTAGAAACTAAGAAGCCAAGTCCAGTCAATCAAGTCAGCCCAAACCAATTTTCAACTCCGGGTTATACTTACTGTCAGGCCATAAATCATGTATTTGAGGAGTGTTCTGTATTTCAAGCTCAACAACACTTTTCAGAACTGATGAATGCGGCCTTTTCAAGGCCGAACAATGATCCTTACGCACCAACGTATAATCCTGGCTGGAGAAATCACCCAAATTTCTCATGGAGCCAACACAATAATGACCACCCACGATCAAACCATGCAAGCCAGTTTCATCATTCTACTAATTCTTCCAATCATCAACCCAACTTTTCTAATCACCATCATAATTCTCTCAACCATCCGCCCAATTTTTCAAATTATCAACAAAACTTTCCCAACCAAGCTTCACAATCTTCATTCCAGAATCCTCAATATGAAAAGAGAATGACTGACTTTGAGAGAAACATGGAAAGGTACATGAAGAACCAAGATTCCCTCATGCAAACAATACAGAGGCTAGAGGTTCAAATGAGCTAATTAGCCAATCCACATAATGAGAGGCAAAATGGTACCTTACCCAGTCAACCAATAATGAATCCTAGGAATTCTTAACAAGCTCATTTGGCTGAGGATCAATCATTGAATCAATATAATGTTGTTCATACATTGAGGTCGCGAAAGAAAGTTGATAATCAAGTGTCAAACCATCCAATACTATTCAACACAATCACACTCAAGCATCTACCTCATCTAGTCCAATCCTTCAAAATCTGACGAATCTAAAACAGATAAGTCAACCAGTCAGGTGTACAAGCCTATAGTACTATTTCCTAATAGGCTAAAGAACAACAAGCAGAATCCACACATGGATAAAATAATTGAGATCTTCAACTAAGTGAAGATAAATGTGCCACTCCTTGATGCCATCCAACAAGTCCCATCCTATGCAAAATTTCTTAAGGACATGTGCACCAAGAAGAGAAAGACTAATGTACCCAAGAAAGTCTTCTTAGCCACTAACATTAGTGAGCTACTATCAGGTCCGATCCCTGTCAAGTACAAGGATTCGGGTTGTCCCACCATTGTCTGCACTATAGGACAAGCCGAGATTAGTCATGCACTTCTTGACTTAGGAGCAAGTATCAACCTGCTTCCATTCTCAGTTTATCAATAACTCGGGTTGGGCGATCTTAGTCTAACTCGAGTCACAATCCAACTGGCTGACCGTTCTGTGAAAGTTCCAAAGGGGAAAATTAATGACGTCCTTATCCGGGTCGGGGAGTTTATCTACCCAGTTGATTTCATAGTTCTTGAGACACAACCTGTGTCCAATCCTAGGGCTCAAACTCCTGTTATCCTAAGGCGCCCATTCCTTACTACTGCTAATGTTATTATCAATTGTAGGAATGGGTCTATGAGATTAACCTTTGGGAACATGACTAGAGAAGTTAACGTCTTTAACCTAAAAAACAACCTCGTAAGATAAGAGACCAAACATTTAAGGTAAACTTTGTTGAAAACAATTGTGATGAAGAAAGTGAAGGTATAGAGAGTGAGTCTCTGTTTCTTAATGAATGATTTAAGAATGAATGTGATTATCTTAATGAGAAGGCATATGTCGGAGATCCTAATTCTAGGGTACCCTTTAAAAAAGAGAAATTTGATTTGAATATCTTCACTCTCGATGAGCCAACCAATAATATATTGTATGAGAATATAATTTAAGAACCTCCGATTGACATACTCTTTGAAAATCTCTTCGAAGAAGAACTCATGTGTTTGGATGAACCGACTAGGGATATTTTAGTTAATTACACACCTCCAGGGGAAAGTATTGACCTAAGTTTTGAGGAGATGTATGGAACTGAGTTAGAATTCCTAGGCATTCATAGTGAGGAAGTTCCAACTGAGAAGTGTGATGATGATAAATTTTTGAATAATGGATATAGAAATATGAAGAAGAAAAGCTTAAAGAAGGTGAGACTGGGGAGGAATCGAGCTAAATGATAAAAAGATTGGCCTCCCCACTATACCCTATAAAGAGAACCCATTGGAATGATGGGAAGAGAGCTAGAGGGATGAGACTGAAAAAGAACTAGGTGTGAGAGAAACATGATATTGTACATATTTTTGTATAATATATATACACCTCTTTTACATTCCATTTCATGCATCTATACATTGCTTTCATACATTGGTGACAATGCATGAAATAAGTGTGGGGAGGGCTCTAACATGACTAGCTCTAACATGACTAATATATATAAAAATAATAAAAATAATATATAAAAAAAGAAGAAACAAATATATATATATATATATATATATATATATATATATATATATATATATATATATATATATATATATATATATATATATGTTGGCCCAATGGCCCATCACTCTAGTTTTGATGATGATCAACTCATGTAGTTATAGTACTAATGATCTTGTGTTTAATTAGTCTCAGATTTATGATCAAGATCTTAGTTGGTGTTTAGCTTCAACAAAGGATTTAAAGTCAAGTTTTGGAGCTAGCACGGTTTGATTCAAGAGCCTATGCATCAAGACCACATCAAGTACTCAAGAGGAGTCTAGCTCTTTGGATCAAGTTTGGACCAAGTCAAGAAGGAAGAGAAGACTTCAAGTGAAGACCTTCAAGTTCAAGACTTTTGTCTAGATTTGTTTTTAAGATTTTATTTTTAGATAAAATGTAAAGGATAGAATAGTTGGTGGATTGCTCAAGTATACCATACACACACACACTCTTGATTTAGATAAGTTTTCATAAAAGAGTTTTTATTTTGGAAAAATACAAAAGACTTTTCATTTTGACAAAATACCGGTTTGGTTTTTGAAGTTTATTATATACATGTGTTTTTCACCAAAACCATTTTAGAGCTTAATGTCAAAACATAGATATTTCATCATTTATGTATAGTGGATCATATCCATATGGATCATGCTTTAAAAGTGTTTAAAATATCTTATTTTTGTATTTGGAGAAGTTTTGGAAAAACAAAATTGGAAAAATACTATTTTTGTTTTTAGCCAAAATTTCTAAGTTACAAAAATAGTTCAAAATGTTTGTAACATGTCTTGATTTTACTCAAACATGTTTGTTTATCAAAGTATAATATTGAACCTATTTTTGTAGATTTTTCGTGAATTTATGAGATTTTATTTTAGATAAAAAGTCAACCTTTTAATCCCTTAAATAACATGTCCTGGCTTCTGCCGGTCGACCGGGCCGGTCGACCAAGCTAGGAGTCGGTCGACCGAGTCGGTCGACCGACGTGCACAGACGTGCACGCCAGTCTGGCTGGAGGGCCGGTCGACCAACCCGGTCGACCGCCAGAGAGCTTCTGCTCTCTGGAAAGCCCCGGTCGACCATGCCGGTCGACCGGTAGAGAGCTCTGCTCTCTGTTCTAGGCCACGGTCGACCGGGCCGGTCGATCGAGGCTCCAACGGTCAGAAATCTGACTATTGGCGGTCGACCGGGCCGGTCGACCGACAGCAGTCAGAGCTGCTGACTGGGCTGTAACGGCTAGTTTTTGGATAGCCTATAAATTTGGGATTTCTTGGATTGTTTTGTATAAGATTTTTGGAGAGTTTTTAAGATAGTTTTTCCTACTATATTAAGAGGTTTTCTCCACTTGTTTGAGAGCAAATATTTCCAATCAAAAGGGAAGTTTACCAAGAGTGTTTTCAAAGTAATTTCTTGTGTTTTCCTCCACACATTCCATCTTAGTTTTCTCACACAAATACTTGAGCTATCCATTACTATATCTACCTATAGGGATCTTTGTTGTGAGAGAATTTTAGGTGATCAAAGTATTGTGATCACCAAAGTTCTACTTTGTATTTTGAGGAGGCGGACTTGCGGGTTCGCGGTGTTTCGAGTTCTTGTGTGAACTCTTTGTTTGAGGTGTGGCCTCGGCGAGCTTGTGGGCTTGCGGGGTGTTCGGGAACAAGAGAGAGACTAGAGAGTCCAAGAGTTCTAGTGGGAACTCCTTGTAGGTGTTGCGGCACCGAGTGATCCGGTGAGATCGATTTTAGTGGAAATCCTTCAAGTGTTGAAGGCGGGGACGTAGAGCAAGTGTGCTCGAACCTCGAAACAATTCTCCCGTGTTTGCGATTGCTCTCTCTCTATCTCTTACTTGTTTATATCTTGCATGCTTATATTGCTTTCATCTTTATATGCTTGATATATATTTGTGCTCATATTGTTATATGCTTGGGGTTTGTTTGCTAGCACTTGTACTCAACCAAGAGAGCCAACACAGCACCTCAACTCTTATCTAGAGGAATCTTGAGGAGTTAGTCCAGAGCCCTTCACGGGGAATTCGGCTACACTCTTGTGTTATACTTGGTGTTAGCTTAAGAAGTTTTAGTTTGCATTAAATAAGTTTAATTCCGCATTAATTGACCTTTAGATTAGTTAGTCACCTATTCACCCCCCTCTAGGTGATTTCAAATATATATAACTTTTTGAAAGAAAAGAACAATATTTTGACATATTTTTTGTAAGAAATTAAAATCAATTTTAAGGAATAGAAAAATCATAATTAGGATTTCTTATACTTGGTCAAAATAAGATGACTTGTTTGATTTTCAGGGTTAGGAAGAAAATTGATGAAAGTAATTTAGTTTTGATCTTTACCTTGAAGAAATATGCATACCTTATACACTTACACACTTAGGGTTCAAAAACAAAGATTCTTATGCCTTATAAAAAAAAGGAATATATATATATGTATGTATGTATATGTATATCTATGAAAAATAAATAAATCTAATTATTGATTAGCTAGGTGCTTTGGCCTAAGAAAGCCTTGATATTTATGCAAAAGATAATTAGATAAGTTTGAAAAATATTTATATATAAATCCTTTGATTAAGCTGGGTATTTGTGCCTCATGAAGCATAAGTATTCATGCCTAAAAGGGGTACATTTTATAAATAAAAATCCTTGATTTCGTGGCCTTATCTACTTGAGTGTTTAAATCCTTAGGGGTGTTTTCTCACCTGGTGCCCTAGGACTGTCCGGTTTGGGTGTCACCGACTAATGGAACTAAGGAATAATATCACCAAAAATAAATAAGGCATAGGAGTTAATGTTATAGAACCCTTAGTCAAACTTCACGGTCAGGAAGGTGCATATGACTCAGGGTAATGTAATAGACTACATGAGAAATACAATTTGACTCCTTATTTTGATTGATGACATGTTTTTGAATAGAGACTAAGTTTAGGAATGAAACTTTTGATATTCCTATAACTTATAAATTACTTGAACTCTTACAAATATGCTTCAAATATTTTCTTTCTTTTTCAAAATGCTTTTCGAAAATACTAACTTTTTTTTCTCTTTCTTTATGGATTTTGTGGGTGCAATCCACTGAAAACCCTCACGAGACAAAACTCGTCCTCTAAGGGTAATCTAGAGGTTTAACGGCTTATTGCACATGCTCAATGCAATCGAGTGACCTGCGAAAGTGGTCTAATAATTAATTAGGATTAGTTTTGATGTTTTTGCTCTAGGGCGAGCAAAAGATAAGTGTGGGGGTGTGATCGGTCACATATATTGCATATATATTGTCATATTACCATGCTTATTATCTAATAAATCCTATTAATAAAGTCTTATTTTTCTTTATTAAGTGCAGGTCCATTGCTTAAGGAAAGGGAAGAGAAACGAGCCCAAAAGCCCATCAAATTCTGATTTAATTCAGAATTAATTCAAAATCAGTAAATCAGGGCAGATTATGGTAAATCAGGGAGGTTGGAAACCGATTAATTTGATTTTATCATAATCCAAATTGGTTAGCTTGAGAATCACCGAAGATCAGATCAGAATCACAGAATAACAGCAAATCCAGCCAGACAAAAGGGGGCCAAATCACACGTCAACCAAATCCCCACCTGGATGTGGCAAATTGGCCACATCCTGGCCACGGATCCGCGGCCTGTTGGTGGAGATAAGGGGAGCGTCCTTACTCCTTTTCCTTTGGTTTTTTGCCTATAAAATGCAGGGTTTTGTACTGAAAAAGGAGCGAAGACTAGGATTAGAATTATTGTTCATTTTTTAGGATTTTAGGAGCATTGTTAGATAGTTCGGAGAAGTTGTATCTCCTCTTTATTTTTCAGTTTATAACAGCAAAGAGAGAAGAGTGGACTTGAGTGTGTAATTCATTTTTGAAGTGACAATCAAAGGAGCTTCAAACTTGACTCAAATTCGGTATGTTTATTTTTTATTTTCATTCTTTTGTTTGTTTTTCTTTCATCATGAGTAGCTAAATCATCTTCTGGGCTCACTAATTAATCTCTTCCACCTCTTCTCTCTTGAATGATTTTTATGAAAGCAACTCTTTTAAATCAAAAAATACCTGAGTTAAACTTTATTCTTGAAAGCACATGAGGATGTCTTTATTTTAAGCTTGGACTTTCAAAAAGCACAAATCTTTTTAAAACAGTTTTTATTTCATACTTGCTTCTTCGCGCTTGATGGTTTAATATTCTCTTTTTAATGATGTGTTAAGAAAGGGCTTAAGAATTAAACCAAAGCTGTCTTATTTGTTTTACAATGACATTAAAAGAAACTAAAGGTTTTTGCCTATGATAAAAAGTGATGCACCCAAATATTCTTGAGATAAGTACGTAGTTGAGTAGAAAATTAGTGAGCCCAGATCTTCTTCTTATATTAAAAACAACAAATCACTCTTCAAGTTTTTTTAAAAAAATCACCTTTTCCAAAGCCTTTTCTAAGTTTGCAAATTTTCTTTTAATCATTTCCCTTCTCTCCATTCTCTTTTTCAATATATATATATATATAAAAGACACCAACTCTATTCTTTGTTACTTAACAAAATACCGAAAAGCTTCTATCGCATTCCTCCTCGTTGACACGACCCGTTAGCCCAAAACTACACGGTAATTCTCATTACTTTCATTTTACAATCATTGATGCATATGGAGTGTCTTTCATTTGCTCTTTTTTAGATCGTTCTTGGGACATTGGAGTAGGCTCAACTTATCTCTCCTAGTGACAGGCGTATCACCTGGAGAGCAATTCTTCATGTCATATCTATCTACCACCTTATCAATATAGACTTTTTGTGATAAATCTAATATTCCACGTGTCCTGTCACATTGAATCTTGATGCCTATCACAAAAGAAGTGTCTTCAAGATCTTTCATCTAAATTCTTTGAGAGAAATCTCTTGGTCTCAAGTAGAAGATTTATATCGTTACTTGCTAATAGAATGTCATCGACATATAGCATAAGAAATATAATTCTACTTTCTTTAAATTTGTGATAAATGCATTGATCGACTATATTTTTCTTAAAATCAAAATAGGACATTACTTGATCAAATTTCAAATACCATTGACTGGATGCTTGCTTTAGATCGCAAATGGATTTCTTTAACTTGCAAATCAAATATTATGAATCTTTGGCTTCAAAATTTTCCAGCTGCACCATATAGATTTCTTCCTCAATATCACTATTAAGGAAGGCAGTCTTAATATTCATTTAGTGTAACTCCAGGTCAAAGTAGGCCATTAGTGCCATGATAATTCTTAATGAATCCTTCATGAAACCCGAGAAGAAAGTCTCTTTATAGTCAATACCCTCTGTGTGAGTGAATTTCTTTACGACAAGACGTGCCTTACACCTTTTGACATTGCTTTTCGAATCCCGTTTGGTTTTGAATACCCATTTACAACCAATACGTTTCTTTCCTTTAGGCAACTCTACTAAATCCCAAACATCATTGTCCTTCATAGATTTGAACTCATCTTTCACGGTATTTGACCACTTAGTGGAGTGAATGTTGAGTTTGGCCTAATTCAAGGACGTGTGGTCATCCTCTAGCCCTATGTCAAACTCATGCTCTTGAAGCTAAACTATATAGTCATTTGTAATGGTTGATCTCCTCTCCCTAGTTGATTAATCTAGGAACTTGTGTTTGAGGATTTTCAAGCTCTATCTCATCATAAAAATCTACTTCAGGATGAACGATATTTGTACCTTGTAAGGGTACAACTGTATTTTTCATTCTAAAGTGAGTCATTTACAATAATTGTCATGGGTATAACAATATGTTCTTTCTCAAATGTCAAATTCTTATGTAGTTGATCCTCACTGTTTTAAATATCCTCAATAAATTTAGCATTATCCGTCTCTATTATGTTCTTAGTGGAGAGATAATAAAATCTAAAGCCTCTAAACCTCTCAGAATACCCTATGAAAAAACAGCTAATTGTCCTTAAATCCAGCTTCTTCTCATGTGGCATATAAGATTGAGCTTCAACTGGACAACTCCAAACATGCCTAATGTAGGGAGTTTTCTCAGTGTATAAACCATATAGGGTTTTAGTTACTGTTTTACTAGGTACTCTATTAAGGAGGTAGATAGTCGTCTTTAATGCTTCACTCTATAATAACTCTGGTAGGGTAGTGTGAGCTATCATACTCCTAACTATGTCCTTTAGTGTACAGTTTCGTCTTTTAGTGGCACCATTCTTATGAGGTGTCCCTGACGTGATGTGCTGAGCGACAATGCCACACTCTTTTAGAAAATTGACAAAAGATCTTGGACATCTATCTGAGCTGTCGTATCTACCATAGTACTCACCACCATGATCAGATCTAACAGCTTTAACTTTCTATTTAGTTGATTTTCAACTTCAGCCTTATAGATTTTAAACATGTCCGATAATTTAGATTTTCATGGATCAATTATAGGTACCCATTACGAGAGTAATCGTCCGTGAAAGTGATGAAGTATTTGTGATCATTCCAAGAAGCTGTAGGAAATAGACCATTAATGTCTGTATACACTAAATTCAAGACACCTAAACTCTGTCTAGCACCAAACTTAGTTTCTAGGCTATTCACATATAAAGATTTAGTATATGAAGCATGGAGTTTCAATTTATATAGCCATCAATCAGAATTCTAGTACCAATAACTTTAGATTTGAAAAGTTGACTAACCATTTCATTACAAGAGTGAGAGTAAAACCAGATCTGTCTGACAATGAAATAGAAATATGATTCCGTCTAAAATGATGGTACATATAAAGTCTCATTCAAATCTAAAATAAAAAATCAGAATCTAATTTAAGCCTACAAACTCCAATAGCTTCAACTGCAGCTTTATTTTTATCACTCATATATACGTATCGCTCAGCTGGGCTGGGTCTCTTTGGGTTTAAAAGTTCCGCACTGAATTACTTATGTGAATTATATGTCCAGGTGATACCAATGCTAAATTAATTTCAAAACAAACATAAATATGAGATATACCCTTCTTAATTAACCATTTTTGATACTTTATGCAATTGTGCTTAACATGGCCTACTTTCTTGCAGAAAAAGCATGCAATAACCTTAAGCTTCTTCTCCTGCACTTTTATCACTGTAGGATCAGTAACTGTAGTGGTGTTTGTGTTCCTCCCTTTACTTACACTTTTTCTTTTCTTATTAGAGGTTTTACCCTGAAATTTTAAGTGAACACTTTCAGTCTTTTCTTATTTCAATTTTTTTCCCATACACAGTGACAGTGAGCTCAACGAGACTCCACTTTTTCCTTTGAGCATTACAAATAATCTTGAAAACGGTTTTACTGTGTAAGAAAAGAGATAAGAATGAAATGCACAAGAATTTAGAGTTTCAATTTCAGTGCCTTTAGTTTAGAAACAATATTGGACATTTTCATAATGTACTTCCTTATGTTTTTTTTGTCGTTGTAGCGCATATTTATTAGCTTGCTAAGATGCGTGTTGGCCTCAACTTTATCCGATTTAATAAACTGATTTTTTATTTCAGCTGAAAAACTCTTAGCACTTTTATATCAGGCATAGAACCCCTAATAGTTATAAGAATAGAATATTTTATGACTAGTGTACGCATCTCTATTGGACTTCTCCCACTTATCATAATTAGTTTTTTCTTCAACTGAACTTTAACTGTAACAGCAGGGGGGTCCATCAGTCTTTAGGGAATAGTCTAAGTCTATAAATCCAAGAACGATCTTGCACATGGTCTCTACCACTTCTTAAAGTTTTTACCATTTAATTTAGACTACATAAACATAAATTTTCTCATCAATTTAACATAAATATTGCATTAACAAAATTCTATTGTAATAGCCATAAAAAGTGAATTTCAGAAAATGCAACCAGTCTGACCGATAGAGCTTAATTAGTCTCTAAATATGCATATTTCATACCACATCTTCATATTTATTCAATATTAAATTCTGATAATAACACCTCTCTTGTATGTTTCTAGGTTCATGGCATGAAATGAAGAAAAGCCCAAAAATTTTATTTATTTAGTGATTTAATGCCTACACATATAGCCATTGACTTTGGAAGGTAGTTCTGTCAAAACCAGGTGCCCATATCCAGAAACCAGCAGTACATACCGACAGGGGACAAATCAGGAAGATGATACAGGCAACGCAGCGCGCGCGACCATAAGATGGCCGCAAAAACACGGCCATAACCGCGTTTCCACGGCTCTTTTATGGAGTCGCGCGTCAAGATTTGACGTGTGGCCTCGTGACACCCTTGGTGCCCCCCTTAGCCTATAAATACCCCAGGGTTCTCTGAACAGAGGGGAGAAGAGTTTTTAAAGTAGTTTTTAGGATATTTTTCTTTCTTTAGTTTAGGTTAGTTGTTCTTCTTCTTCCTTTCTAGTATTTTTCATTTCTTGTAGATCATGTAATAGGTAACAGAGTAGTACATAGGATGAAAGCTAGAGTGCTTGTAATGGAGGGTGACACTCTATGAAAGGTTCTCTCTTTATCTCTATTTGTTTATTCTCTAACTTTTTACATGTTTAGCTAATTTTTCTCTCATGGCAACTAACCACAAACCACTAACTATGCTAACTCCTTACTTGATAATCCACATGAATCTAATAGCCTCAACTTGGTCTTGCTCTTACAAGAGCCATTGATAGCTAATGATAATGGATTCTAATACTCTAACATCTAACTCTCTAACAAGTTACCATTACTTTATTCCATACTTGCTCTAGTTAGTTTTGATGGTTTAAGTGTAGTTTGCTCTTGTTTGTTGAGTTTGAATGAGAAAGTGATCTTATGGGTCATGCTTTGTAAATCTCTTGAAGCCAAAGACTAGTGTTGGCCAATGATACATGTGAGGCAACTATCACTAAGAGATTAACATGTTAGTGGAGTCATTAGTAGTTAGTAGTCATGAGTCTTCTTTTCATTTTTACTTTGTTTTAGAAATATACACAAAAATCACAAATACATTTTTTTTTTATGTTTCCCCTTCTTTGTTTTCACCATATCCTTCTATTTCCATTCTTTGTTTTCTTCTCTTTTCATTCTTTAAAACATTGAAGAATCATTAACACACACGTGAATAGACCGGTAAAGTTTCTATCGCTTCCCATCCTTGTAGATTCGACCCCTTTAGCCTCTATGCTATAATGGAAGTATCGAGGAAGCCAAAACACTCATTTTAATTAGTGATTTCAAAATGACACTTCTTGTGCGTGTTTTTTACTCGATCAGAGCTGCTAGTCAAACTTTCAGAACAAGTTATGTTTATTTATGCCAACACTATGTTGTCCCACTATAAATACCCTAAAGTCTAGGTCCTAGTAAGAGAATAGTCTTGCTTTGGGTGGACTGCCCCTTTATAAGATTAGTTCCAAAATTTAAGTTTTTTATATCAATCATATAATAAAGTAATGACCCGGCCATAATGACAACCATCCTTTGGGCTGAGTGTCACACGCATGGGCCACACAAATCTACATATCTTGATTCTTGTTCCGCTGTCAGACTAGTTGATGAGGGTAATATAATATTGGCATATAATGTGGCAACCTTCTTATGAGCCGATTATCACACACCAAGATTCTCTCACTTGCATTACCCACATTAAGTATCCGACTCCGTACATAATTCGGCCAAACAATAGTCTTCTTTTGGGCTAGTGATTGTCCGCATGAATTATATACGCAATTAATTAAGCTCTTTTATAAATTCTTTAACTTGAAATATGTAAATATGTTTATCTGTGTGTTATCAACTGTAATATAATATCAATATTCATCATTCTAGAACAATATAAATAATATAATAAATATTGATTAAGCAGAAGCATGCAAGGATACATATAATCATGAAAAACATACACTTCAATGTCTATTTTATGTCAACTAATTATTATTTTATCATATCTAATGCCTGTAATACTGTAGCGCTCGTCAAGATCTTCGAAACGGCTATTTACATGCTCAAACAGAGGTCAGTGAGCCCATAACGGCTAATTGAAGTTTATATTGGGAAAATGAATTTGCAGTGCTTATCGGGTCTATACTACACCTGGCCCGCAACGTTATAAGTTATGGGTCTCTTCTTAATGGGTCGGGTTTAAGTAAACTGGATAAAACCCAATAAACTCAATTTGGGGTTGATTAGGAGTAGAGTTCCTTATTGGATCAAAGTCAAAATTCTAATCCTAATCAAACTCAATAAACTTTAATGTGAGTTCAATTATGAATAAACTAATTGAGTTTCTTTATTAGATTTAAAATTTGTATCTATATCAGTAAATCTAATTCTAATGAATCTTACAATTTCAAGTTACAGAAACCCTAACAGTAACAATTTTTTTTAGTTTTGTCGTCTAACCACCGTCGCTGACCCAATAGTGGCCTGCGGCTGCCGCGCGCCTGAACCCACACATACAATGTGTAGGCATGCACAAAAATTGCAGAAAAAAGTGTGTGCGCAAAAAAAATGCCCAAAAGAGTGTGAGCAAAAAAATGCACAAAGAAAGCCTATAGTATCATGGGCACAAAATATATGCACAGACACAACATATGCACACAGTGCGTACAGTGCGTGCACAAACAAAATATTTATTTATTTTATTTCTGAATTAAATAACACACAGAAAAATCTCAAAATATATATACATAATTCAACTAAACTTCTCCAATTTAACTCAATTATCTGAGAAACAAAAAATAATTCTTTCTTGAATTAAATAAAGAGATCGATTGTAATTTTAATAGATCACAATAAAAAAATTATGTAGATCCCGATGATCCGATAAAGAATAGGCCCTGATACCAGTTGTTGATCTAATAATTATTTCATACAAGATCTACATATAAACTAAAAGGCTCTTTATCAAGATCAAAGGGAAGGAGGATATAGGAATACCTGGATTACATCACTAAGGGGATGCCTAAGGTTGCATGATCTCGAGAATGTCAGAGTTGAGAGAGAAAATTCTTCTGATCCTTAGAGGAGATGAGAGGCCTCCAAGAGAAAGATTAGGTCATAGTAGTGTAGATGAAATACAATCTATGATATTTATAGGTTCAAGTCAATCTTAGTTCAATTTGTCATAGATTTAGGCCCTTGATTAATATCATACGTTCCACACGTGTAGATAAGATTCACATTATTAATTTATTTACGCCAATAGTTAAGTGTAATTGGAACGAGTCTAGACACAAACCATTAGGGTTGATCAATTCTTTATTGGGTCAAACAACATTGGCTTATAGAGACGGGTGTATAAATTTAATTAGACTTGTGTAGTCCCAAATTAATTTAGACTATAATCCAAATAAGTCTGACATCATAATCACTTAAAAGAAAAAATTGTCATGTCATTTGAGCTGAATGTAATTAGGAATTGCAGAGATTAGATGAGACAAGTTTTAATTCACGTCTAATACTCTTGTACTCATGTGTGTGAGAGAGTGAGAGAGAGAGAGAGAGAGAGAGAGAGAGAGAGAGAGAGAGAGAGTGTGTGTGCAACAGAAGGCCGCCCGTTAACATTTTTTTATTAAACTTTTTTCTGACTGATTGTAGATGATGGGTTATTTTTTATAGACATGTAAGGAACAATTTATTTCATCCGCATGGGTTGTTCATGGATTTTTTCAGTTTTTCTTTCTATTCAGGTGCATAATATCTCTAGTGTTATATGTGTTGCACAAGAGATCTCACTAGAGCCTTGTAACCTAATTTGAATTCGATCTCAATAGGTTGGCATACAAATTTATAAGGAATATGCAAGTGAAATTTATAGGATCCAACTTTTTTACACCTCTATAGACCATTGCAATGGGTAATTCTTAAGGAATCAGTCCACACACTAAAATAGGAAAGTAGATGCAGCCAAATCAGAGAAAAAGACAATCGCAAACACAATGAAATACATAAAAAACCCGAAAGGAAAAATCACAGAGTGAGAACTTTCACTATGTCAATGGCGATTACAATAGGTTTCTCTGGATTTGAGTGAATGTGATCCCTTTCTCGCTGGAAGGAACCCTCTATTTATACAAGTCATGTCCAATAGATAAGGCTAGAGAATCCTGCTCAGTTTGAATACCTTAGTTCCGTATCTTAATAACGGTCTATCTCTATCTTGTGGTTCGTGTTCGGCTGCAGATAAGGATGAATTGCTCCCAGGAGGTTACTACCTGGTTTGAATTAGGATTAGACTTAAGGTGGAGATTTTTGTAATCAAATCTGATACTTCTGTTAATCACCCGACCTGTTCGAAATTTGAACTGGGCGATAGTTCTGGGTTAAATGTTCTGAAAGTAGCGACACATAATACAGCCATCAGAGGCTGGATAAACATGTGTCACGATCTCGGGCGGGTCAAAAAGTAACCACTACAGATGCCCCCTCTGCTCCCTTTTCTTCAAAATAGGCTGGGAACTGTCTCTCGGGAGATTTCAGGTTCCTGAAGTCTCCAATGTAGAGAGGAGAGCAGAATTGAAATAAGAACTTTCTGGGCATAGATTCAAGGATCTTGTTGTCACTTCAAATTTTGTCTTATAGTGGTGTGCATGGGCATACAATTTGGCAAGGTTTTAAATGCACGTTACATTCGACATAGCGCCGGTCAAATTACCGCCTCTTGTACAACGCTGCATTCGAGGTGGGTACCGTATATCTGAAGTGGCAGCATTGATAAGGTAATCATCTCTTATGAATGTGGGCATTTTTCGAGAGAGGCATGACGTATCTTGCGCGACAGTTCGAGTCCCTTCTTCGATGACACGTGTAAGATCCCAAATAGAGTGATGCTTCATCTTCCTTTAGGATTTGGAGCCTGGGTGATTGACTCTTAGGCTTCTTTTATATATATATATATATATATATATATATATATATATATATAGGGTGGGACTCTTCAGGAGGGATCTGAACTACTTTCTGAAAGTTCTTTGCCGTTTAAAACTTCGCTATATTCTGCAAGCAGTGATGTATCCTTCGTTCTTCATTTGGTGGAGGAAGAAGATGGAATGGGTAGTGATACCTATTGCACTCCTAATGTTCGGGAGTATGTTTGTCAAGGAGTTTCAATTCTTGTGATGGGTTCGTCAAGAAGTCTCAGTCCTTGCAACGAGGCCCAGCTGTGACGATGGACAAGGAATAACCTATTTTCTGCTTGGTCTGTATGTATAGCCTTTTGGTCGCAACAAACTGGGGAGAAGTTTGAGTTTGACCCTCTTTCTTTTCTTGCAGTGAGCATGTAGTAGGGAGCATAAGGGTATTCGACAATGGCTCTGGTATCAGGGGTCGATCGCCTGTGATCTTATGGGGTGTCGCCTCCTTGTCCTTCTCTACTCTGGAATTTTAGTCTTGGCATAGGTATCCACTTTCACCTTGTAGGACTCAGTCTGCAATTTTATTGCGATTCTCCTTACTGGTGGTCTTCTTAAGAGTTCTTAGTATCGTCGCTCGTCCGACCCTGGTAGATTGTTTCCTTAAGAGTCATTCCCAGGACGCGGCTAGGGACGTGACAATGGGCGCCTTTGCTTTTTTGCTCAAGAAGAATGCATTCATGCAAAACCAAAACTTGTACTTATAGCACACTTATTAGATGTATCTGCATTTGAAAGAGGAGGGACGTAATCTAGAAACTTTGTAATGCATAGAAAAGACAATCAATGACAGTTTTGTTTAAATCTTGCCTTGCTTATGATTGTGATCTCCTTACTCTTCGGGAGCTATCTTGTTTTGTAGCACCTGAAATGACTTAGTGTGTGTCCCACTAGTGGGGCTTGCTAGGGGATTCATAGTTAAGGGAAAAACCAACCAACTAGGGTGAGCTCCTGTTTGTCAGGGTTTCTCGATCAGTAACCATCAGGGTGTAAAGGACCCATGTAAGTTGCGCTCGGAAGGGTTTGTCGGGCAAGGCTACGTTTCTCCAGAGTTTCTCGATCGGTAACTGTTATGGTGTAGAGGACCCATATAGGTTGCACTTGGAAGGGTTTGTCCGGCAAGACTCTGTCTCTCTGGAGTTCCCAATCAGTAACTGTCAGGGTGTAGAGGACCCATGTAGGTTACACTCGGAAGGGTTTTTTGGGTAAGACGTCTCTCCAGAGTTTCCCGATCGATAACTGTCAGGGTGTAGAGGACCCATGTAGGTCACACTCGGAAAGGTTCATCGGGAAAGATTCTGTCTCTCAGGAGTTTCCCGATCTGTAGCTGTCAGGGTGTAGAGGCCCAAGTAGGTTACGCTCGGAAAGGTTTATCGGCCAAGACTCTGTCTCAGGAATTTCCCGATCGATAACTGTCAGGGTGCAGAGGACCCATGTAGGTTATGCTCGAAAAAGTTCATCAGGCAAGACTCTGTCTCTTAGGAGTTTTCCAATGAGTAACGTCAGGGTGTAGAGGAGCTATGTAGGTTGCGGGCCTGCTCAGGCAATCATCAGGGTGTTAACCCATCATAGGCTGGACCAGAACAGCCGGCATGGGCGAGCCTCCATCTTTCAGGTAGCTCCTCGAGGAGTGTCGTCAGGGTGTAGAGAACCTGTATAGGCTGCGGGCCTGCTCAGACAGTCATCAGGGTGTTAACCCATCATAGGTTGGACCAGAACAGCCGGTGCGGGCGAGCCTCCATTTTTCAGGTGGCTCTCCGAGGAGTGTCGTCAGTGTGTAGAGGACCCGTATAGGCTGCGGGCCTATTCAGGCAGTCATTTGGGTGTTAAACCGTCATTGGCTGGACTAGAATAACTGGTGTAGGTGAACCCTCATCTTTCAGGTGGCTCCCTGAGGAGTGCCGTTACGGTGTAGAGGACCCGTATAAGCTGTGGGCTTGCTCAGGCAATATCAAGGTGTTAACCCGTCATAGGCTGGACCTGAATAGCCGGCGTGAGCGAGCCCCCATCTTTCAGGTGGCTCCCCAAGGAGTGACTCGTATAAGCTGCGGGTCTGCTCAGGCAGTCATCAGGATGTTAATCTATCATAGGCTGGACCAGAACAGCCGACGTGGGTGAGTGATTGGACACACAAATTGCATATTTATTATTACATTCTTACATCCATGTTGTAATAATGTGCTAATCACCTTATTTTAATGTTTAATTCATGTAGGATATGATTAATGAAGAGCGAGAAGATAATACTAAATAAAGATCAGTTAAATTGGATTTATATGGATCTATTTGGTTCTTGAAGATAAAAAGGGAATTGCCAAACTCAGAGCAAATCAGAGAAGATAATATCAGATAAAAATCAGAACGTGGATGATTGAAGCAAAACCTGCACAAAAATACGGAATTTCAGAACTTATAATAAAAATGTGCAAGTGCTCAATTCTTCCGCTATAGCAAGTGGCTATGCGGGTCGTGATCCACAAGGAGGGTTTTGCGATAGAAGCGTTTACGTTCTTTATTGAAATCGTTAAGAAAACAAAACGAAAGTTCTTCTTTGTTTCTTAAAAAGAAAAGAGAAAAAGAGTTATGTTAAAGTTAGAAGAAAATGAGAGATGAAGAAGGTGGAAGAAAAGACTATTTACAAAGAAGGGGAAAGAAAGCGACTATGTACAAATGAGTCGAAAAGAAAGAGTTGGAAGAAGTGGTGATCTATACTAAAGAAATAAAAGAAAAGAAAGAAAGGAGAGTGAAGAAATACTTACCTAGTTTGATTGATGACTTACTTGGAAACCTGTGCATGTTCTACCTTTGTTTAGGAGGCGTTCAACGCATAGATCATAAGCTCGAGCTCAGTCCCTGTTCGCATTATATCATCAAGTCTAGCACAAGCATGAAGTGATACATTTTGAGGAGGAGAACGTCTTCATGAACTATCGTTGGCACTCTCATAACATCGGTGTACTTATGCTTTGGAATTCACTTGTAAACTCAGCAAAACAAACGAGGTAAAGTAGAAGAGGAAAACAAAAACAAAAAAATGAAAGTAAAGAAGAACATAAACAATTGTTACCTTTATTGCTTGAAACTATGGAAGAAAGGAGGAGGGTACATCGGTGTCACTCTCAACATCAGCCTCTCCTCTTACTTACATGAATCATCATCTAACCTAAGCCTACATACAATTTACATGAAAAGAAAAGAAAAACCTAAACTAAGAAATGAAAAACTTGGCTAAGTCCTATCTCTGCATGGTCATCCAATTTTCAGCGCAAGTACAGGCCTTTTATAGGCAAAAACACAATCTATAGGATCCCGGGGAGGTCGGGGGAGCAAACGCTCCCCCTAACTCCCCAACAAAGCCGCGGAAACGCGGCTTGGGCCGCGTTTCCGTGGCCAGGGTGTGGCCAGATGGCCACACCCTGTTGGTGGGTCAGTCTGGGATATCCTTCTGCATTTATCTTCAGTTTGTTTCTTCGTTTGATTCCAGGATTCTGACAAAATGGCCTTGGATTCTTGGCTTTAACCGATCGATTCTGAGAGGATTCTTCTCAACCGGTTTTCAACCTCTTGATTTTGCCCTGATTCAGTGAGTGCGAATTAATTCTGATTTAATTCAGAATTTTGGTGGGCTTTGGCTCATTTCTCTTCATCTCCTTAAAGATTGGGCCTGCAAATAAATCAAACAATTAATTAGGACAATGCAGGCTTTTATTCTATAATAAGTATGGACATATGATATTAAATATGCAACATTAGCGACCAATCACACCCCCATACCTATCTTTTGCTCGTCCTCGAGCAAAACAACTAAACTATACTAAGGATTATTAGACCACTTTCGCAGGTCGCGCGATTGCACTGAGCATGTGCAACAAGCCGTTAAACCTCTAGGTTTCCCCTAGAGGACGAGTTTTGTCTCGTGAGGGTTTTCAGCGGATTACACCCACAAAATCCATAAAGAAAGAGAAACAAAGAGTTAGTATTTTCGAAAAGCATTTTAAAGAGAAAAATATTTGAAATATAATTGTAAGTGTTGGCCCAAAGGCCTTCCACCCTAGTTTTGATGATGATTAACTCATGTAGTTATATGTACTAATAATCTTGTGATTTTAGTTTCAGATCATTAATCAAGTTATTAGTTGGTGATTAGCTTCAACAAGATGATTTGGAAGCTTTCACATGTTGATTCAAGAGCCCGAGCGTCAAAGATCATATATAGCACTTGCTCGGTGGATCAAAGAGTTTTAGATCGAGTCGGCTTGGAGATTGCGCTCTACAAGAAGACATCGGTACCATAGTCTAGTTTTGTGTTTAGATCCAAATTGTAAAGATTAGAATAGTATGATAATGCTTAAGTTCACAACACACACGTTTCATGTTTTGAATATTGGTTTTCGGTTTTTCGGTTTTAGGTTTAACCGATCTTGGATTTAATGAATAGATAGATCAAAACAAGTTTACATGGTTTAATGTATATTAAATTTGTTCTATATACATGCATGCTTAATTTCCTAGACAAACTTAGTTTGATAGTCTATTTCATGTGTTTCATGTCTTGGCATTTTTGACAAAACATATTTTGAAATTAATAACAAAAACTATGATATATATTTGTTTCATGTATATAGGATTATATCTATATACATCATGCTTCAAAGTGTTTAAATATCATGTTTTTGTATTTGGAAGAGTTTTGGACAAAACGTATTTTCTATTCAAAATCCAAGTTTTAGAAAATACAGTTTTTGGTTTTTGGTAAAAATGATAAGACACAAAAATAGTTCATATTGATTGATATTTGAGCTAAACTTTTTACCACATGTTTATATATCAATGCAAAATGAAAAAACTATTTTTGGTGATTTTTAAAAATGATAAAAGAATTTTTAAATATGTTTCTAACCCAGTTTTTTGTTCCGGGCTTCACCAGTCGACTAAGCCAACTGACCAAGTCGACTAGGATGAAGTCGGTCGACCGGGCCGGTCGACCGACGTGCACAGATCTGTGCACGTTTGGAGACACTGGGACGGTCGACCGGCCGGGTCGACCGACTGAGAGCAGTTTGCTCTCTGTTTGTTTGGGTCGACCGGGCGGTCGACCGGTAGCTGTCAACGGTCAGAATATGACCGTTGGACGGTCGACCGTGCGGTCGACCGGCAGGTTATTTTGACAAAATCTGCTGCCAACGGCTAGTTTCCAGATTTGCCTATAAATACCCCATTTGTGAGAGTTTTTCTCTAAGAATTTTTGTGCGAATTTTTCCCTACTCTCTGGTGTTTTCACAGCAATCAAAAGAAGTTTTTGAACTCATATTGAACAATCTATTTGGAGTTTTTGCTAGGGTTTGGAAAACCAAAGAAAAGGGTTTTTGGGAAAAGAGTTTTGATTGAACTTCTATATCTTGGTTTCAGTTTTTCCCAAAGATTTTTCTTTGTGATTTTGATTTCCATTCCATTGGTTTTCTCCACACTTGAGCTAAAATCTACTATCTCTTCTATAGGATCTTTGTGTGGGAGAAAGAGATTGTTTGTGGTTGTTTGTTAGACCACCAAGTTAAAAACCTAATCTTTGCTTGGCTTTGTGCCTTGGGTTGTATCCCTCAAGTTGTGAGGTGATCCTTGTTTGCTTTGTGCTAATCCCTCAAGTTGTGAGGTGATTGTTTTGTTGGATTGGAGCTTGCCTCAAGGAGGAGGTTGTGGTTGTAAAGAGAGGAGTTGGGTACTCCTTGTGAGAGTTCTTTGTGGACTAGCTAGTGGATTAGAAATCCTTCGTGTGTTGAAGGCGGGGATGTAGAGCTGGGTGCTCGAACCTTGAAACATATCTTGTTATTTGCGCTTGATCCATTGACTCTCTCTCTATCTCTCTCTTTACTTTGTGCCTTGCAACTATTCATATTGTGCATTCATAACTGCTTGGCTTGGTTGTGTGTGCATCACTTGTTGATTGCACTTGAGTGTATTGCATTAAGTTTTTAAATTCCGCATTTAGTACATAGATTAGCTATATCACCTATTCACCCCCCCTCTAGGTGACTTTTCAATTGGTATCAGTGCTAGTGCTCCTGATATTTAGGTTTAACCACCTAGGAGTGAGATCTTGGTTTGCTAATCTTCATTTGCATTGTTCATTTGCACTCATTTAGTTTGCTCTCATGGATAGCCCTCCTATGTTTGACCATATTAGACTTGATGCTTGGAAGGTAAATATGAGTAGCCATTTGAAAAGACTAGGACATCTAGTTTATCAAGCCTCCACTATGGAATCCTTCCCTAATAGTAGCAAACATAAAAAGGCTAATGCATTAGCACTTAGAGCACTTAGAGCATCTCTTAGTGAACATCTTTTACCGGTGTTTGATCATTATAACTCGGCTTTTGCAGTTTGGAGCTTATTGACGCCTCCCGAGCTTCCAAGGATTATCAACAAGATGAGGAGATCTAAGAGAGAAAAGTCCGAAGAGCATTGCTTCATGGTCCAAGGGAATAACTCCCTTGAGGTACAATCGGACACTCAAATAGATGATAGCTCTAGTTCCTATTGCCATGGTTGTTTTGAAGTTCAAACATTGAATTTGATACTTGCTCAAAAGCTTGAAAATTTTGTAGAAAAACACAATCTTTGAAAGAGGACAACCTTGTTTTGAAAAATGAATTAAAGGATTTATGTTCTAATTTTGAATTGGTTTTGCAAGAGAAGGAAGAGATCACTAGTGAACGTGACTCACTAAGATCTCAACTAGACCTTGCCCTTGATGAGATTGAGATTTTGAAAAATAAAAATGATTGTGATGATGTTGTGAAGCACAATGAGATTTTATCTTTAAAATTGGATTCTACTTTTAAAGATAACCTTTCTTTGAAAAATAAAATTGATTCTATCACAAAAGAATTGGATTTGGTTTTAAAGAAAAATGAATCTTTGAAAATTGATATTGATTCTAATGTGTGCCATGCTAGTATAGCTTCTTCTTCTTCTTGCACACCTATTGCATGCTCCACTTTATCTTCCACTATTAAAAATGATATAGATGTTTTGAAGAAAAGTGTTGAATGTTTGGGCTCCACTTTGAGCCAATGCACATTAAATCATACACGTTTGGAAACCTTGGTTCGCAAGAAACAAGGTCCATCTTTGCATGCACACCCTACACGGCATACACATGCTTTCCACGGACACAACCATAACACGTATGCTCATGTGTACACATGTACACATTGTGGTCGAAAAGGCCATCTTGCTAGATTTTGTTATGATCGTATTTATCATGAAAATTTAGCAACTAATCTTGTTTGGGTTAGAAAAGAAACTAACCCCTATGGACCCAAAAGAAAATGGGTACCAAAAACCACCTCCTTGACTTTTGATGTAGGTGGGAGCTCTCGCATCACGTGAGAGTATTGGTGCTTTGAGGTGGATGCGTTCTAAGCTTAAAAGAGAACCATTTGGATGCTTCACTCTCAAGGGGATTTGGTGGGAGGCCCACCTTGGTTTGGAGAACTAGAGATGCACCTTCATCGGTTTTGGTATCATTCTCTAACTCTCATTTTTTATTGCATGCTTTTCATGTTCATCTATTCATAGCATGTCTTGTTTTATTATTCATTATGCTTATGTCATGTTGACTTGATTAGTGTTATACATGTTTAGTTACTTGAGACACCCATGCTTTATATGGATCTTATCTTTGTGTTCTCACCTTGTTTAGTACTATCATGTATGCCCTAGATCTAATGTACATGCATATACATAATGATCATATGGATGTTTATGATGTTTTTTTTTGATGACTCATGTTTTGTTTTGATAAGTATGTTAAATGCCATGTTTATTAGACCATTGACATGCATGTATAGCTTATGAGATCACCCTGTTTATATGGACCCATATGTTGTGTTATCACCATTTGTTTAGCTATTATGCACTTCATAGCTCAAATAGCATGTGGATTTACATAATGATCGTTTTATGTTTGTAATGATGATTTGTATCCCGTTTTATGCTTCATGATTTGAACATGCGTTTAGATGTTAGTTTTCATTAAGACTAGGATTTATACTTGTACATATAGTGGGCTACAAATAAATCTTTATATATGTTCGTGCTTGAATGCCTATTTGTGCCCATTAGATGTGCTAGTATAGTCTAGTTTTGATGATTCATGCATTTTAACCTATATTCCTATTTTGGATATGTTTCTATGATCATATGTTTTAACTTCATGTATATGTCTATCTTGTCCAAACTATTGATTATACATGTACATCCTTGAGCCACGTGCCTTCATGCATATACTTTTGTGGACTCATTATGTTTAGGATATGTATGTATACTTTAGTTTGTACATAACATATATATGCCTTGAAGTTTAAATCGTTTTGATGATTTTCATGTTTTTAAGTAAATTCTATTGGTAATGAAAATCTAGTTTTTCATGTTTTCATGTCTTCAAGGAATTTCATATGAGCTTAATTGAATATTTTCATGTTGATATGTGTCACATTTTGCTTGTACACTCACTTTATTAGTTTACTCATGATTTGTTTTCATGAGAATTTGATATGAGCTTTATGGATTTTGAGTGTTTAGTGATCATGTGATTTACATGTGTTTCATGAAAAACAATTTTGTTTTATTCCTTACTTGAAGGATTTCGTACTAGTTTTAAAAGTTTTTCCTATAACTAGTTCGTATTCTTCACAATGGTAGAGATTTTCAAACATACTACATTTTCAAATCTATTTTTGAAAACCCCTACCTTCAATGGGAGGATGGATGGGAGATCATGTTCTTATATGCTTTAAAATGAAAATCATTTAAAACTTGAACCATGATTAGGAGGCTAGATAATATGAGATATACATTTGATCTTATTGTTGTTTCAATTGGTATCATTGAATTCTTTCAATTGGTATCAATCTTGACATTTTTTTTGTATACTCATATATGTTTGTATGTATATATGCTTCATTCCAAGAATATTAATTTCTATTGGTATCTATTTTTCATACATATATATGTTTTAGTTGTGCTTATTATATCCCTATATCTTTAAGCACAAAATCTTGTTTATGCTAGTGCTTGAGCTTCAATTTTGTTTCAATTGATTACTTTTTAATTGGTATCAAGCCTACGCATTATTTCAGTTGGTATTTCATAAAGGGGGAGAAAATTTGATTTTGTCTTTCAATTGATATTTGATTCCCACTCCCTTACTTTATGATTGAAAATTTCAAATTTGGTATCATATGTTCAAAATGAAAAATATTTACAATTGGTATCAAAATATTTGTGTTTAGACATTCAAAATTTATTATGTTTAAATTTCAAATTGGTATCAAGATTCTCATGTGTTTTGTTTAAAATTGGTATCAATATTTTTGATTGTTTCCTTTCTATTGGTATCAAGATGCTATTCTTTGACATATTTTTAATTGGTACCTTAATTGATTGTCACCTCTAATTGACTTTGTTTTTGTTTTAGACAAAAAGGGAAAATATTATTTTTATTGATTCATTGTTTTATTGTTTTGTTTTAGACAAAAAGGGGAGAAAGATTTGTTGATTTGGTTTTATTTTTACCCTTTATTGAAGATTGATTCTTTGTATTAAAAAGAGAGAAGATATTGTTTTGTTTTGGTTTGTACCCCTTGTTGATGATTGACAAAAAGGGGGAGAAGTATTTTGGTTTATATATGCATGTTTATGTTTTGCATATATGCATGTTTATGTTTTGCATATATTAAGTTTAATTTAGTTTAATTTTAATTGATATCTAGAGCATGTTTTGTAATTGGATGTTTTGTAATTGGTATCTAGAGCATGTTTTGTTTTAAACATTTCATTGGTATCTAGAACCCTTTATTATTTATGCATAGATATGCATGTCACATGTTTCATGTTTAATATTCATTGCATATTTATTGTTTATTTGTTTATGCATGAGTTAAGGGGAACTTCTTTGAAGCTTAACTTTAATCCATGCATATATAACTCCATGAGTTTTGTCATCATCAAAAAAGGGGGAGATTGTTGGCCCAAAGGCCTTCCACCCTAGTTTTGATGATGATTAACTCATGTAGTTATATGTACTAATAATCTTGTGATTTTAGTTTCAGATCATTAATCAAGTTATTAGTTGGTGATTAGCTTCAACAAGATGATTTGGAAGCTTTCACATGTTGATTCAAGAGCCCGAGCGTCAAAGATCATATATAGCACTTGCTCGGTGGATCAAAGAGTTTTGGATCGAGTCGGCTTGGAGATTGCGCTCTACAAGAAGACATCGGTACCATAGTCTAGTTTTGTGTTTAGATCCAAATTGTAAAGATTAGAATAGTATGATAATGCTCAAGTTCACAACACACACGTTTCATGTTTTGAATATTGGTTTTCGGTTTTTCGGTTTTAGGTTTAACCGATCTTGGATTTAATGAATAGATAGATCAAACAAGTTTACATGGTTTAATGTATATTAGATTTGTTCTATATACATGCATGCTTAATTTCCTAGACAAACTTAGTTTGATAGTCTATTTCATGTGTTTCATGTTTTGGCATTTTTGACAAAACATATTTTGAAATTAATGACAAAAACTATGATATATATTTGTTTCATGTATATAGGATTATATCTATATACATCATGCTTCAAAGTGTTTAAATATCATGTTTTTGTATTTGGAAGAGTTTTGGACAAAACATATTTTTTATTCAAAATCTAAGTTTTAGAAAATACAGTTTTTGGTTTTTGGTAAAAATGATAAGACACAAAAATAGTTCATATTGATTGATATTTGAGCTAAACTTTTTACCACATGTTTATATATCAATGCAAAATGATAAAACTATTTTTGGTGATTTTTAGAAATGATAAAAGAATTTTTAAATATGTTTCTAACCCAGTTTTCTGTTCCGGGCTTCACCAGCCGACTAAGCCAACTGACCAAAAGTCGACTAGGATGAAGTCGGTCGACCGGGCCGGTCGACCGACGTGCACAGATCTGTGCACGTTTGGAGACACTGGGACGGTCGACCGGCCGGGTCGACCGACTGAGAGCAATTTGCTCTCTGTTTGTTTGGGTCGACCGGGCCGTCGACCGGTAGCTGTCAACGGTCAGAATATGACCGTTGGACGGTCGACCGTGCGGTCGACCGACAGGGTTATTTTGGCAAAATCTGCTGCCAACGGCTAGTTTCTAGATTTGCCTATAAATACCCCATTTGTGAGAGTTTTCCTCTAAGAATTTTTGTGCGAATTTTTCCCTACTCTCTGGTGTTTTCACAGTAATCAAAAGAAGTTTTTGAACTCATATTGAACAATCTATTTGGAGTTTTTGCTAGGGTTTGGAAAACCAAAGAAAAGGGTTTTTGGGAAAAGAGTTTTGATTGAACTTCTATATCTTGGTTTCAGTTTTTCCCAAGGATTTTTCTTTGTGATTTTGATTTCTATTCCATTGTTTTCTCCACACTTGAGCTAAATCTACTATCTCTTCTATAGGATCTTTGTGTGGGAGAAAGAGATTGTTTGTGGTTGTTTGTTAGACCACCAAGTTAAAAACCTAATCTTTGCTTGGCTTTGTGCCTTGGGTTGTATCCCTCAAGTTGTGAGGTGATCCTTGTTTGCTTTGTGCTAATCCCTCAAGTTGTGAGGTGATTGTTTTATTGGATTGGAGCTTGCCTCAAGGAGGAGGTTGTGGTTGTAAAGAGAGGAGTTGGGTACTCCTTGTGAGAGTTCTTTGTGGACTAGCTAGTGGATTAGAAATCCTTCGTGTGTCGAAGGCGTGGATGTAGAGCTGGGTGCTCGAACCTCGAAACATATCTTGTTGTTTGCGCTTGATCCATTGACTCTCTCTATCTCTCTCTTTACTTTGTGCCTTGCAACTATTCATATTGTGCATTCATAATTGCTTGGCTTGGTTGTGTGTGCATCACTTGTTGATTGCACTTGAGTGTATTGCATTAAGTTTTTAAATTCCGCATTTAGTACATAGATTAGCTATATCACCTATTCACCCCCCCTCTAGGTGACTTTTCAGTAAGATCTAAGCAATCTATAAGTTATAGGAAGACTGAATTTTTCATTCCTAAACTTAGTCTCTATTCAAAAATTTGTTATCAATCAAGGTAAGGAGTTAAATTGTACTTCTCATCTAGTCTATTACTTTACCCTAAGTCAATGCACCTTGTGAATGTGAAACTTTTGACTAAGGGTTCATTAACTCTAACTCTTATGCCTTATTTTTTATATATATATTTTTTGGTGGTATTATTCCTTAGTTCTATTAGGCTTTCTAATCTGCCCATGTAACGAGCCTTTAATCGATGACTCCCAAACCAAACGGTCTTAGGGCACCAGGTGAGAAAACACCCCCAAGGACTTAAGGACTCGAGCAAACAAGCCACAAAACTAAGGATTTTATTATATGAACCTCTTTTAGGCGTGAATACTTATGCTTTATTAGGCACAAATACCCAGCTTAATCAGAGGTTTTTTTCTTTTCAAACTTATCTAATCATCTTTCGCATAAATACTAAGGCTTGCTTAGGCCAAAACACCTAGCTAGTCAATAATTAGATTTGTTTGTATATATATATATATTTTTTATAACTTATCTAATCATCTTTCGCATAAATACTAAGGCTTGCTTAGGCCAAAGCACCTAGCTAATCAATAATTAGACTTGTTTTTTTTTTTTTAATAAGACATAAGAATCTTTGTTTTTGAACCCTAAGTGTGTAAGTGTATGAAGTGTGCATATTTCATCAAGGTAAAAATCAAGACCAAATTACTTTGACAAATTATCTTCCTAACTCTAAAAATCAAACAAATAATCTTATTTTGACCAAGTATAAGAAATCCTAATTTGGATTTTCCTATTCCTTAAAATTAACTTAATTTCTTACAAAAATAAGTCAAAATATTGTTTCTATTTTTCAAAAAGTTTTTAAAAGTAAAGAAAAATGTTAATTTTTATTTTTTTTATTTTAAAGAAAAAGGAAAGTTATGTTAGACCCTCCCCCACACCTATCTCATGCATTGTCCTCAATGTATGAATTAATGCATAGATGCATGAAAACAAAGAAAGGGAAGGAAAATGGTTACCTTAAGGTGGTGGTTCCGGTGGTGGTCTGATTGGTCCATGAAACGCGGCCCAATCAACTTTTCTTGGGTCTCAGAGGAACCCACCAGAAATTTCTCTAATATAACCCATTAAAAAGATGTATCCATAAAGGATCTTTATTAAATATTTAACCCCATCTAATTTCCATATTCCATAATTGATTTCGGAGTCAAATTTGTCAACCACCTCGTCCCAGAAAGGAGTATGAAATGATAGAACGATTGACTTGGACTCAGGAAGTACAGGAACTAATACTGACTCAGGAAGGTAACTTAAGTCAAGTAAAGGTTCAAGAGTCGAAATTGGTTCAGGAATAAGGTCCAAGTCAAGAAGTTGAAACTCAAGTCCACATGTATTTTCCAACAATGGAATGTGACCTAATATGGGTGATTCTAGTTCAGGAATGATAGGTGGAGGAATCAAAACTGACTCTAAAATATTACTCAAGTTTGGTAACACAACAGGAGTCAATATTGATTCAGAAAGTTGAACTGGATCACAGATTTGAGAATCTAGGTCACATATCTCATTGAGTTCAATATCAAAAAATTGAGAACTTGCCAATTTGTCAATAGGACTTTCAAAATTGTATAATTGGTCAAGTTCAATATGATCCTCAAAGACGGGGGATTCAATTTCATGATGAATAGGCACAGGATCCAACGTTGACTCGGGGAAAAGATCGAAATCAGGTGAAGATACCGGAGTCATAATCGAATCAGGAAGTAGAATTGAATCACTAAGTTGGGGTTCAGGATCATATTCATTTTCAAGTTCTATTTCAGGCAAGGGATAACTTGCCAAACTATCAATTTCATTTGAGTTTGGGCAAGTTCAAATGGTTTTCTGAAATGGAATCTTGATTTTCAAAACTACATGACTCTTCGGCTCTAACAGAATGGTTCGTGACATCAGAACAACGGTGAGAACGTAGAGATTCGACCATCATATCTATGTCACGATTTCGAGCATTTTGAGCATGAGTCATGGCTTCAAGCATCTTTTCATAGTTGATAGGTTCATTGTTGTGATGAAAAGATGAAGAATTGTCTTGGAAGTGGTAGTGAAATTGTGAGTCCATCAGATTTTGTGATTGTTGTTTGGACTCACGCATACTCCTTTCCAAAATTGATAGTTTCCTATTTTGGACTGGTGGAACTGAGTATGACTCTTGGGGATATTGTGGACTAGGTGGAGAAGGAGGACAAGTTGGTTAAAAATTATGCCCGGGGGAGGTGAATCCCCACTGACTCGGTGAAGAGTTGAAATCATTATGGAAATTATAGTTATTAGATTGGGGTATGGGTTATATTGATTCGGATAAGACCAATCCGCACACTAGGTTGGTTAAAGTCATGATATGCCAGGTTGGTAATATCCGAAAATGAACTAGGTGTGTAATATGGATTATTATTAAAGTTGAAAAAAATTGTTATTATAGGCCATATCACACAATACAAACAAAAAGAAAGAAAATACAATAAGCAAACAAATAAAAGAGGAAAAAAAATTCTAAACTAAGTTAGGGTAGACCTAGACCTAGACGACTCCTAACTGGTTAGACTGTCCACGGGAGGTTTAATGTAGACTTTGACCACAAGCTAATCAACCAGGTCAGGGCAAGGTTGGGGGAGGTTTTCCGTCAAAAGACGTTCCTTAATTAATAACCACCAACCTTCGGGCTTTCGGCCCTTAATCCCTTTCCTAGACACTGATTTGGCAAGAGTCAAGTTCTAACACCTTTCCCCCTTAGGATAATCTCCTAATTGAGTCCGAGATGTCCCTAGGGCCAACGTCTACTCATTTTAAGTTAGGCTTGGGTTAGTGAGTGCTTGGATTCTGATTTTGGGCTAAGGAAGGGTGATTAAATCCCCACCTTATCTTGTTATTGGGTTGGTGCCCTTAAAATCAATTAGTGCAAGTGTACAAGATATGTAAGATTCACTCAAAGCGATATAAATCAACCAAGAAGTGAGTCCTATGCTAAATGCAATGCATACGTACCTTGCTCCAGCACTCTTCAACAGTAAAATAAAGGAATTGAAAAGACACGTGCCTAAGATGCAAATCTAATCAATTTTTTTAACTTTTTCAACAAACTTTTTACTGTTGGTTTATTAGCAGGTTTATGGTGATGGCATATAAGAAATAAAGATGCAGCAAGCTATGTTTTTGGCAAAGTAAGCAACCCTGCACAAAATCTATTAGTAGTCAACTCTTCTTTGCCGTAGATCCGCGGCTTTGGCCGCGCAAACGCGGCAAATCAGAGGGCCCTTGGTCTCTGCTTTCTACAGCAGAGGCCAAGACCACTTGTATGACACTGCAACCTTAATTTCCTGCTTTGCTTGCCCTATAACCTGCAACAGAGAAGAAAATTCGTTTAGTTCTAAAAAAAATTTCAATAAAAATTCAGATTTCAATAAAAACGTTACCCTCCCGGCAACGGTGCCAAAATTTGATTGAAGCAAAACCTGCACAAAAAATACAGAATTTCAGAACTTATAATAAAAATGTGCAAGTGCTCAATTCTTCCGCTATAGCAAGTGGCTATGCGGGTCGTGATCCACAAGGAGGGTTTTGCGATAGAAGCGTTTACGTTCTTTATTGAAATCATTAAGAAAACAAAACGAAAGTTCTTCTTTGTTTCTTAAAAAGAAAAGAGAAAAAGAGTTATGTTAAACTAAGAAATGAAAAACTTGGTTAAGTCCTATCTCTGCATGGTCGTCCAATTTTCAGCGCAAGTACAGGCTTTTATAGGCAAAAAACCCAATCTATAGGATCCCGGGGAGGTCGGGGGAGCAAACGCTCCCCCTAACTCCCCAACAAAGCCGTGGAAACGCGGCTTGGGCCGCGTTTCCGCGGCCAGGGTGTGGCCAGATGGCCACACCCTGTTGGTGGGTCAGTCTGGGATATCCTTCTGCATTTATCTTCAGTTTGTTTCTTCGTTTGATTCCAGGATTCTGACGAAATGGCCTTGGATTCTTGGCTTTAACCGATCGATTCTTAGAGGATTCTTCTCAACCGATTTTCAACCTCTTGATTTTGCCCTGATTCAGTGAGTGCGAATTAATTCTGATTTAATTCAGAATTTTGGTGGGCTTTGGGCTCATTTCTCTTCATCTCCTTAAAGATTGGGCCTGCAAATAAATCAAACAATTAATTAGGACAATGCAGGCTTTTATTCTATAATAAGTATGGACATATGATATTAAATATGCAACATTAGCGACCAATCAGTGGATTTTAAAGATTTATTTAGTTAGCTTGAAGAATCAAGAAGATAGAGACAAATTCAAAAGTCTAAATGCAACCCTATTAATATACAAAGAGATATCTAAAGGGTTGAGATGTATATTCAGAAGATTCAGAGAGATAAGACACAATCCAACTGAAGATCAAGAGATAAAAAAAAATTATCTCCAACCTCATCTCTAACCTTATCAAAAGATCTTTTCTGTTGGGCAAGCGATTTTGTCTATATCTCCACATGCATTCCCTACTTCATCTTCTCTTTAAATACTGCAATTTCAAAAGGCAAAGGGCACCGTTCAACAGAGATAGATTCTAGGCTAGGTTACTGTTCTAATTTAGTATAAGTTTTTATTTTTTCATGTAATTTTTGTTTTATTTATGTAACTCGGAGGAGAGAAGAGTTTCATGAGAGAATAAGAATGAAAGCTACAACGAGAGTGACACCGGTATAAGTGTTATTCATTTCTTTCATCGTTACTTTATTTAATCGAAAGTTACACTTTTATGTTCTGCTTTTACTTTTCTTATTCTTCATTTTTGTTTTTCTTCTACTTCCCTCTGAGGAGCTTGTAAATCCAAATGACTCCGATAGCCTCGAATTTGCCTTGCCCTTGCAAGTGTCGTTGATGGCTTATGGTGATGGATAGCTATTTCTAAATTAGTTTAGTTTGCACCTTATTTCTTAGTTTAACATGGGAATAGAAAAGATCCAATCTGTCATTCTTCGATCGCCTTCAAGCCAAGGTCAATTATTACAATGGATCAAAGGCAAGCAAGCGCCAAAGAGATTAGTAAGTATTTTAGTTTTTCTTTCTTTCTTTTAATTCATTAGTTTAGATCACTTCCAATCACCAACCCTCTTTTTTTTTTTACTCTTTTCATTTCTTTCTTTGACTAAGTTTTCTATTTTTCACAATCACCATCTTCTCCTATCCACCACTTTCTGTAAATTAACATAGCATTCTTTCTCTTTCTTTTTAAAGAACATAGAAGAACTTTTAATTATTTTTTGTAACTTAAAAGAGAACTTACAACACGCTTCTATCGCAAGTCTCTCCTTGTGGATCACGACCCACATAGCCACTTGCTATCGTGGTAGAATTGAGATCTAGCACATTTCTAAACTCCATACTTTTCTGTGTAGGTTTACCTCAATCAAATTTTGGTGTCATTGCGGGGAGAGACGGTAAGTTTTTCTTTCTAATTTACTGAATTGGTTAACTTTTTCTTCTCTCTTTTTGTGTACAAGGACCAAATTCAGGAAACTAAGCACTGCAGTGGACATATTGCTGCTCTGTTCCTCTGCCCAAAAAGGCATAGTATCAGAGCCTACAACTTAGTCGTACAAATGCGGCAAAAGATGCGTTTTGCGGCAATTGTGGAGGACTACTGACAGAAATTTATTGCAGGTTGCTTGAAATTTAAAGATTAAGTTTCTACAATTTTTAGTTTTCCTGTTTGATGTATTCTACATATTGTACTAACTCAACAGCAAAATGATGATTGTTAAATTCTAAAAATGATTTAGACTTTGCGTTTAGGGCATTTGTCTATTTCATTACATTTATATTACAGTTGAAGAGTGCTTGAGCCAAGATATGTGTGCATTGCATGTAGCATAGGAAACATTCTTGTACGATTTAGTTGTCTTAAGTGTTACTTTTTGCTATATATTTGCACATTTCCACGAAACGACTAAGAGCTTATCTAATAAACGAGATAAGGTGGGAAGTCATTACCATCCCTTAGCCCACAACCCATCTCCTCACTCACTAACCAAGCTTAATTAAAACTGAGTAGACGTTGGCCCTAGGGTCATCTCAGACTCAATAGAAGACTGACCTGAGGGGAAAGTTGATTAGAATTTGACTCTTGTCAAATTGGTGTTAAATTTTGGGGATTAAGAGGCGAAATTTTGAAGAACAGTGGCTTGACATAATTAGGCCATGCTTAGGCACGAATACTCCTACTGGTCTTGCCCCTATCTAGCCAATTAACTTGTGGTCAGATTCTGCAATATATCCCCCTGTGGACAGTCTAACTAGTTATGAAGTGTCTAGGTCTAAGGTCTATCCTAACTTAGACTAGATTTTTCTTTCTTTTGTTGGTTTATTTGTTTATTTTGGCATCTTGGTGATATGAATTATAATTATAATTATTCCAATGCATATAGTGATCCATACTTTAGCCCGACCTCTTTTGACTCAGATACTACCAACCTGGCTCTAACCAACCAAATATGCCGGATTGGTCTTATCCGAATCAATATATGCCCCAATCCAATATTATGGGCAAGAATGGAACAATCACCATCACTCTTCATAAAGTCAGTGGGGATACAACTCCCTCGAGTCATATGATCAACAACCTTACTAATATCCAGCTTCATATACTCCAAGATCAACCTATAGAAGAAAAGTCGAATTTAGAAAAGAGTTTTAAAGACTTTCTTGACTCCACACATCAATTTCAAATCTCAACAGACTCAAGTATCCCAAAAAAATTTCAAATCAATATCCCTACTCTATTTTCCAAGTCCCACATGAAGAAAAAGAACCTACTGACTTAGAAATGAATATGAAATCTGATTCAGTC
This sequence comes from Agave tequilana, assembly GCA_038442645.1. NCBI lineage: Eukaryota > Viridiplantae > Streptophyta > Magnoliopsida > Asparagales > Asparagaceae > Agave > Agave tequilana. The sequence continues at coordinate 107,888 of JAVJIF010032835.1, forward strand.
CGGAAATAATTTTACCCAATCTATCAATAGGCTAGAAGTATAAATGAGTCGTTTAATCAACATAGTAAAAGACAAGAACGAGAAAACTCTACCTAACACATTTTTGACCATTCCCGATTGCTCTAACCGTCTTGATGAGAATCAAGAATCATGATGTCTTGGACACCTTAATCAAGATTCAATTTTGTCACACCAACTTGAACTTGACCAATCTCAATTTTTGACAAATTGACAAGTTTTTCATTCAATGAGATTGAACTTCAATGTAAATGTGACCTCGATCTCAAATTTGTGATTTAGTTCCAAAATTTGAATTTATGTTGACTCTTGTATCCTATCCAATTTGGACCCATTTCTCGAGCCAACATTGATTTTCGTGCCTATAGATCTTGAAATTGAACACTTATTTTGGATAGTCACATTCCATTGATGGGAAATGAATGTAAATTTAAATTCTTTGATTTGGAACCAACTATTGAATCTAAACCGACTTTTGAACCTAAACTTGATTTTTGTAAGTTAGTATTGGTTTACAAACTTTTTATTCTTGAGTCCAAATCAACCATTCCACCAAGTCACATTCTATTGTTGACCAAGGTATAGATCATAATGACTCCGAGATGATAATCCAAGATTGGTCATATAACCGGGATGATTTTAATGGTAGGGTCCTGCATGATCCTATTCACTTGGGGGGTTGTAACTCCGTAAATAGGAAAGATGTCATTGAAGGTGGATTTCATGATAATCCACAATATTTTGATTGGGCAGCAACACTTGGCCCAATCTGACAAAAACACCAGAACCACCACCTTGAGATAACATGTTTCCTTCCCTTTCTTCTTTTTCATGCATATATGCATTCATTCATACATTGAGGACAATGCATGAGATAGGTGTGGGGGGAGGGTTCTATTATAACATAAGTTTTCTTTTTATTTAATTTTTTTAACATTTTCTTTGCTTTTAAAAAGTTTTTGAAAAGAGAAACAATATCTTGGCCTATTTTTGTAAGAAATTAAGTTATTTTAAGGAACAAGAGAATCATAATTAGAATTTTTAATATTTGTTCAAAATAAGATTATTTGTTTGATTTTTAAGGTTAGGAAGAAAAATTAGAAAAGTAATTTAGTCTTTATTTTTATCTTGATAATATGCATGCTTTATACACTTACAAACTTAGGGGTCAAAAATAAAGATTCTTATGTCTTATAAAAAAGAAAGAAAAGAAAGAAAAGAAATATATATATTATATATATATATATATATATATATATATATATATATATATATATATCAAAAATCCTCTGATTAAGCTGGGTATTTGTGCCACATAAAGCATAAGTATCTACACCAAAAAGTGGTCCATATAATTAATAAATTCCTTAGTTTTGTAGCCTTGTTTTGCTCGAGTCCTTAAGTCCTTGGGGTATTTTCTCACTCGTTGCCCGAAGATCGTCTGGTTTGGGAGCTACCGACTAAAAGCTCGTTGCATGAGCATATTAAAAAGCTTAATAGAACTAAGTGATAGTACCACTAAAAATTTATAAAAATAAGATATAAGAGTTAGAGTTGAAGCACCCCGAGTCAAAATTCATAGTGATGAAGGTGCATATGATTTAGGGTAAATTAATAGACTAGATAAGAATTATAGTTTGACTCTTTACCTTGATTGATAATAAGTTTTTGAATAGAGACTAAGTACAGGAATGAAAAGTTTGATTTTTCATAACTTATATATTGTTTTATTCTTGTAAAAATACTTCAAATATTTTTTTTCAAAATGCTTTTTCGAAAATACTAACACTTTGTTTCTCTTTCTTTATGGATTTTGTGGGTGTAATCCACTGAAAACCCTCACGAGATTAAACTCATTTTCTAAAGGTAACCTAGAGATTTAACGGCTTGTTACACATGCTAAGTATAACGTGGTTCTTACGAAAGAGTGTTGATTAGTTTGGCTCTATCTTTCTTTGATTTGCTCGAGGATGAGAAAGTGATAGGTGTGGTGGTGTGATTAGACACACAAATTGCATATTTATTATATATTCTTACATCCATCTTGTAATAAATATGCTAATAACCTTGTCTTAAATTTAATTCACGCATGATATGATTAATGAAGGGAGAGAAGATAATACCAAATAAAGATAGTTAAATTGGATTTATATACATCTATTTGGTTGTTTGAATATAAAAGGGCAATTTCCTAAATCCAGAGCAAATTAGAGTAGATAATATCAGATAAAAAACTAGTTAAAAACTAGATTTTGAAGATTTGTTTGATTAGCTTGAAGAATTAAGAAGATAGAGACAAATTAGAAGTCCAAATGCAACCCTATCAATGCACAAAGGGATATCTAAAGGACTAGGATGTATATTCAGAAGATTCAGAGAGATAAGATACAATCCAACTGAAGATCAAGAGATAAATAAAAATTTAGTTTCAACCTTATCTCCAAACTTATCAAAAAATCTTTTCTGTTGGGCAAGCGATTTTATCTATATCTCCACACGCATTCCCTACTTCATTTTCTCTATAAATACTGCAATTTCAGAAGGTAAAGGGCACCATTCAGCGGAGATAGATTCTGGGCTAGGTTATTGTTTTAGTTTAGTATAGGTTTTATTTTTCTTTTCATGTAATTTTGTTTTTATTTATGTATGTCGGAGGAGAGAAGAGTTCATGAGAGTGAAAGTTGTACAAGAGTGACACCGGTGTAAGTGTTATTCCTTTCTTTCATCATTACTTTATTTATTAAAAGTTATACTTTATGTTCTTCTTTTACTTTTCTTGTTCTTTTTTTTTTTTTCTTCTACTTCTCTCTGAGGAGCTTGTAAATCCAAATGACTCTGATAGCTTTGAATTTGTCTTGCCCTTTCATGTACCATTGTGGTTGAAAATACACCTAGAGGGGGGATGAATAAGTGTAATGCTAATCAAATGCAGAATAACAACAATATATGATAAATGATGCAAACCAGTCACTCAAAACAAGAAGTGAAGCGAATTCCCCGTGAAGGGCTCTAGAACTTCTCCTTTAATATTTCTCTAGACTATGAGTTGAGGTGCTCAATTGCCTTCTTGTTGAGATGAGTAAAGACCGATAAATGAGAATGATGAATATAATACAATGATGAATATAATCCAAGCAATAAATAAAGAGTGCAAGTGAAGCAGTAGCACAAGTGTAAACAATGTAAAGAGACAGAGATTAAGAAACAAGCAATCACAAATGCAAAGAATTTTCTTTAAGGTTCGAGCCACCGCTCTACGTCCCCACCTTTACCACCATGAAGGATTTCACTATCCACAATAGGATCTTCTACAAAAGGACCTTACACCAAGAAATTACAATGGTCTACATAAGACCAGAGTACACAACTCCAACACTTAATCCTCTACACAAGAGGTATCACAAAGCCAATGAGGTTTACAAAGTTCTTGGTGACCACTAAATCACAAAACATTCTCTTCTTTACAACTTCCTATAGAGTAGATATAAATTGAAGCTCAAGGAGTTTATGAAAGTAAAAATTCAGTTGAAAGAATTTAAGAGCTGAAAACCAATTGAAATAGCTTTGGAAATGATAACACTTGAAAACTAGAAACTTGAAATTTTTCTTTTTAGAGCAAACTTGATTTTCAATGTATTTCTTAAAAACTTATAAAACTTGTTATATAAATCCAATGCCATGACCCATATATATAGGCAACTCATAAACCTATTAGAATGGCTCATCAGGTCATTAGGGAAGAGACTTGACCAAAAGAAAGCAAAAATGCTCACTGGAAAAGTCAAAAGAAAAGATAGAGTTTGAAAAGTAGCTGTTACGTAGCTTTGATAGAGCTACGATCGACCGGCCGGTCGACCGATAGTTCATTTTCATGACAAGCCATTGGCTACGGTCGATCTCTTGGTTGACCATTCTATAGCCAAAAGTTATGGCACAGTGTTGGTCGATTGCTCGGTTGACCGTTCTGTAGCTAAAAGCTACAACACAGATGGCGGTCGACCGCCTCAGTCAACCAGCACCCAACAAAAGCTAGGGTCTCTATCAGTCAGTCGACCGACCGGTCAACCACCCTCTAGTAGAAACCAAGAGGGTTTTCAGTCGGCCAACCGCTCGGTCGACCACTAGGGTTAGTGGTCGACCATTCAGTCGACCGATAGCTATGCACAAACGTGCACAAGCTCAACCTATGGTCCGGTCGACCGGCCAGTCGACCGACATGGGCTAAAAATAATTTTTCTGAGTATTTTGAAATGCAACAAAATATTTTGAATTAGCTTTTAAGAGATATAGCAATGTACAAGAAATGAGATACATGTTCTAAACTGGATACAAAATTTTGGAGAAAAATATGAAATATGTATCAAGACCAAACATGTAAAACACCAAGACGATAAAAACTTATATTTTCGAAAACGCGTATTTTTGTATGTGTAACTTCTTAAGCATCAAATCTATATTTTTCAGTTTTCATACTATTTTCTTACAAGGTTCTTAGTGACTACAAGTGTCTTCAAGCGGGCTTTTCCAATGGCGACGTCGAGTGCTTTGAGCTCCAATCCCATACTTGATTACCCTTGAGTTTTCAACAACTTCCTTTAGAGGAAGAAAATTTCTTGAATCCTCTTGAATCCTGAAACACACTTAAATACTTAAACCTGATTAGTACTAAATAACCACATATGTTTTGTTATCATCAAAATAAGAAACCGGTGATTGTAACCTTGGGCCAACAGTCTTCAATCTCCTCCTTTTTGATGATGACAAAACATATGAGTTATTTAAATAAATGATAGGAAAGAGTTTGAAAAGCTCCCCCTCAAGTTATGCTATCTATCAAGTACAAAAAATCATTATGACTACAAATAAATTTGTCAATGTCACTAAGTTACATAAATGCATACATGAAGAATATATCAATTTAAAATAATATGCATAATAGCCTACTATCCTCCATACTCCTTCCTCCAATAAATTATGCAATGAATGAAAACAATGAATCATGACATTACATATAAGCATGGTAATGATAATGGATATACATAAAGTTCATGAAATATCAAAACAAGAAACTATACCAAAGTAGAAACTCAAAAACTCAAACTATCAAATATAAAAATATATCATAATTCAAATAAAACATATCATAACTCAAATCATAACTCAAATACTTCCCCCCTTTTGTCATGCATCAAAAAGGAGTAAAATACACATGAAGTAAAAAAAAGATGGAAACCAAGAGAGGATATCAATAAAAAACACATATATATCAATTGAAAAATACATGAAACCGTATGAAGCAAAACACGAAGCAATTTCAAAACTCATAATTCATACGTAATATTTAATTCACCATAAATGAATGAAAATCTATTATAATCTAGTGATTTAGTTAAATGTCCGCAAGTTGAAACCGGTGTGAAACATAATCAATGTTAATATATCCTTTCTCCTAGTGATCTCTAAGAAAGTGATTCGAATCTATTGTGCTTGTCTTATTCTATTGATTGCATTCTTGGTCATATGAATAGTACTAGTGTTATTACAAAATATTTTGATATGATCAGAATGCAAATTATAGTCAAGGAGAGTATGTTTCATTCAAAGGACTTGTGCACAACAAGTCCCTGCCGCAACATACTCCACCTCGACGGTGAGAGGGCTATAAAAATTTGTTTCTTGGAAGACCATGAAATAAAGCAATTTCCTAGAAATTGACAAGATCCACTAGTGCTCTCCTATCCACTCTACAACCGGTATAGTCGGCATCCGAAAAATTCGTCATTGAAAATTGTCCACTTTCGAATACTACAAACCCATTCAATAGTGCCCTTATGATATCTAATAATGCATTTACTGTAATCAAGTGGGACTCTTTAGGATAAGATTAAAATCTACCACATAGACAACTCTAAACATAATATCCGGCCTACTAGCCATCAGTAAAGCAAACTACAATCATGCTTCTATAGAGTTTAATGTCAATATTTTACCTTATTCATCCTTGTCAAGCTTTGTGTGGTCGCCATGGGAGTCTTGCTTGTCTTTGCATCTTCAAGCCTAAATATTTTGATAAGCTCTTTTATGTATTTGGCTTGATTTATGTAAATCCCATCACTCCTTTGCTTGATTGGAGTCCAAGAAGTAGTTAAGCTCTCCATCATAGACATTTTGAACTCTTCTTCATGCATGATTCAAAATCCTATAAAGCATTTCATTAGTAGATCAAAAAATGATATCATCAACAAAATATGCACAATAAGGATATCACTATCTACACGCATTGTAAACAATGTGGTATCAATTTTGCCTTTTAACAAAACTATTTGAAATAAGAAAAGTAGAAAGTCTTTCATACAAGCTCTTGGAGCTTGTTTTAAATCATATAAAGCATTTTCAAGTTTAAAACAAAATTCGGATAGTAGGATCAACAAACCGGGGGGGGGGGGGGGTTATCAACATACACCTCCTTTTCGATAAAACCATTTAAAAAATGCACTTTTAAATATTCATTTGCAAAACTTAAAATCTTTGAATGAAGCAAAAGCAAGTGTCATCCGTGGCTTCAAGCTGTGCTAGGTGTAAAGGTTTCCTCAAAATCGATACCTTCAATTTTGGTGTAACCTTGGCCATTAACCTAGCTTATCCTAATAACATTTTTGACTGAATCTAATTTATTCCTAAAAATTCATTTAGTTCAATAGTCGGTCTATCATGGGGTCTAGGAACAGGTGCCAAACTTGGTTGTGCTCAAATTGATTAAGCTCTTATTGCATTGCAAGCAACCAATATGAGTCACCCTCGGCTTCGAGGATGTCTGGGGTTAATATGTGAAATGAATTCAAAATGACCATAAATATCATAGAGTTTGGAGCGAGTAATTAATCCCTTGGATACATCACCTATGATGAGGTTCTTGAGATGATTTGTAGCATATCCCAATCCTTTGGAAGTGATTGTGTTGGCTCCACTTCAACATCTGAAACTTCACCACGTTCATCATCTTTAGCTTGTTTCTTAAATTGGTGAGTCCTTCAAAGATATTTTCTCTATGTCTTCACTTAAGAAATTAATCTACAACATCTTTACAAAAGCATTAGATTCCTTAAATTTGACATGCATAGACTCTTCAATAGTCAAAGTAGACTATTGAAGACTCTATAGGCCTTACTAGAATTTGAATACCCAACAAATATAGCTTCATAAGACTTGGCATTAAATTACCTAAATTATCTTGGTATTCAAATAAAACATTTACAACCAAAAACTCTAAAATATAAAACATTTGGTTTTCCAAAAAGTAAATTTCAAAAGGAGTTTTGAAAGTGATTTTGTAAAAATAAATTCTATTCGATATGTAACATGAAGTGTTTACGGCCTCGGCCTATAGATATTGAGAGAGTCTGTATTCACGAATCATTATCCTAACCACCTCTTGAAGAGTGCGATTTTTCTTTCAATGACTCCATTTTATTGTGGAGTTCTATAACAAGATAGTTCATGTTTAATTATATTTCTTCACAATAAGTGATAAAGGAATGAATTAATGAATTCACTATTTATCACTCTTATGCGCAAAAGCGAAAAATCTTTTCTTTCAACTCTTTTCTAAAAATATGAAAATACGAATCTTTGTGTTCCAAAAAGAAAAAAAATGTAAATCTAGAGAAATCAAACTAAAATAAAAACAAAATGATTACCACTAAGACTTTTGGTTTTTGTTGGACCAAACAAATCTATGTGAATAAACTCTAATGGTTAGATATCATGATTTATGATTCCTGATTGCTTTGAAAGAGGGACTTGATTTGTTTTCAAGTTGGCACACATCACAAATGCAGTCCTTTTCAACTTCAAGTAAGGAATACCCTTCATCGATTCCTTAGAGTTAATTCTAGATAGATGGTCAAATGAAATATGGCATAGTCTCCTATACATAGCTAAGAATCTTCATTAAAAACATTTAACAAAGTAGCATTGTAATGTAAATTAACAATCAATCATATAAACGTTGTTTTATGAAAATCGAAAGAACTCAAATATTTGTTTTCTTTCTAAAACATCACAAGTGAAATCATCAAAAATAATTTTAAAATATTTATCACAAAATTGGCTAATGCTCAAGAATTTTGCTTGAGACCTTCAACCAAAACAACATTTTCTATTAAATGAGATGAGCCAATTTTGATATTACTTATACCAATGATTTACCCTTTGAATCATCATCCGGAGGTGACAGTGCACCTCATGATACCTTGATAGGGTTACAAAGTTATTGATATCCCAAGTCATGTGTCTTGAGCAACCGCTATCAGGTACCTCCACTCTCTACGTCTTGAAGTCTTGGTGCGTACCTATATCAAGTAAAGAAGTTATTTTGGTACTCATATTTTCTTAGATCCTATAGTGTTAGTTCTTCGAACTCAAAACATGATCATTGATGCGAATCAAAGCAAAACTTAGGTAAGTGACCCTTCGGCCACAGTAGGTGTAGGATAAATCTACCATACATAAATACATAATGTGTATGTGAAATGATTGGTCACCTAGTTGCATATATAATGTAATATTCTCTATATATTATGTTTAATAAAAATTATGCATTTAGTTTTATTTTGTTTAATTAAAGCAGGCCATTACTAATGGAAGTGGAGAAAATGAGCTAAGAACCCGCTTTAATTCCTGTTGATTAAATCTAAATTAAAGAAAGAGATAAATATTCAGGAGGATAGCCATGATTCCAGCTGAAGATCAATGATATCAGGAAGGATCATATCAAATAAAACCAATTAATTCGGTTGAATGAATCCAACATGGTTAGCTGAGGATCACCGAAAGTCAGATCAAATACTAGAGATCAAACAGAAAAAACCCGTCGGATAAAAGGGATAAAACAACCGCCAGTAAAATCTCCCCTGGATTCCGTGACCATCTTGTAGAGATAAGGGGAGTGTTTTCTCATTCCTCTCCCCTCGGAGTTTTGCCTATAAAAAAATAGGAAGTTTACTGAAGAAGGAACTGAAGACTAGTTAATTTTTTAGCTTGATTTTAGGATTTAGGATCATATAGATAGTTTATGAGAAGTTGTATCTTATTTTTTTTGTAGTTTAGTCCAAAATAAATGAGAGAGAGAGGAAAAGAGTGTGTAATTGACTATTGAAGTGACAATCAATTTACATTGAATATCTCTGCTCAAACTTATGGTATGTCTTTATTTTCAATTCATTCATTGTCTATTTATCCAATGTTGAGTAGCTAAATCGGAGCTCACGATTCTTCTTCTTCTATAATGTTTTTCTTCTTAATCGATCTCTATTAGAAAGACCCAATGAATCATATGGATGCTAGATTAAGCCTTGCATACTGGCAAGTTTCTTGAAGGCACATGAAGATGGAAAATGATTTGAATTAACTCTTAAAATAGATCTTAAAAAGAACTTATTTTTATACCATGCTTGCTTTAATGCTTTGATGGTTAATATTCAACTTAAGAATGATTTCAAAACTTAAGTTCAATTTCTAAAAAAATTATCTTATGTGTTTTACTTGATCTCTTTGCACATGACATAAATCTTTGCCTATGATCTCATTGAGGCATTTTAAATTTTCAAGAGAACGACAAAGGTTGAACAATAGAATAGTGAGCCCGGATTTTTCTTATCATAAACAAACAAACACAATCACTCTCAAAGTATTTTAAAGGCCATCTCTCCAAACCTTTTCAAGTTCAAGTTTTCTTTAAATCATCTTTCAACTCTCATTTTCTTTTCAACTTAAAAAAGCCAACAGTGGCCTTCCACTTAGTTTTGATGATGATTAACTCATGTAGTTATGTTTACTAATTATCTTGTGATTTAGTTTCAGATCATGTAACAAGATATTAGTTGGTGATTGCTTCAAAAAGAGTAGTTTGGAAGCTTCACTTGGTGATCCTGAGCCCGAGCGTCAAGATCATCATAGCCATGCTCGTTGGATCACGGAGTTTGGACCGAGTCGACTTGAAGATGAAGATCGTCAAGAAGACTTAGGTATCATAGAGTTTAGTATATTTTAGATCCATTTGTAAAGATAAGAATAGTTGATATGCTCGAGTGCATAACACACACGTTTTAGTTTGGATATTGGTTTTCGTTTTTGGCTAACCAATATTTGTTTTCATGAATAGTTGATCAAAACAAGTTTAATTGTTATATGTATAGTAGATGTATCTATTTATACATGCATGCTTAAACTTCATAAACAAACTTATTTTGACTTCCTATTCATGTATTGAAAAAAATCCAAGTTGATAAAATACAAGTTTGGTTTTTGGTAAAAATGATAAGACACAAAAATAGTTCAAATTGCTTGATATTGAGTTAAAATTTTTATCACATGTTTATATTCAATGCAAAATGATAAAACTATTTTGGGGATTTGTACATGTTTTACAAGATTTTTAGAAATATTTAACATGTTTTTCTGACCCCAGTTCTGAACCAGGATAGTGGCTGACAGGCAAGGTCGGTCGATCGCACGGTCGACCGAACCAAGGGCCGGTCGACCCAGCGGTTTCGATCGACGTGCACAGCCTTGTGCACGTCTGGCAGGACACATGGGCCGGTCGACCGGTCGGTCGACCGGACCAGAGAGCAGTGCTCTCTGTTTTTGGCGCGGTCGACCGGACTGCTCCAACGGTTATATTTTTGACCGTTGGCGGTCGACGGGCGGTCGACCGCCAGCAGGTCAGGCTGACAGATCAGCCTAACGGCTAGTTTCTTGGGGAGCCCATATA